>PVJA010022214.1:0-34569 GCA_004027025.1 Myocastor coypus
AGAATGTAAGTTAACAGACCAAAAATTGGAGAAAAAGAAGGGCTATAAGGATAGCCAATATTTTGGCCCTAGCCCTTCAAGGTCAATAAAGACCCAGGATATAAGGGAACCTGTGCTGTAATATCCTATAACTCAGAGGTGTCCCAAATTTCCTGGTCAAGGAGATTATGGGACCTCAGAGGAAAGGGATGAATGAACTTCAGTGCGTCTAAGGAGAGTCACCCAGAGAAGAACATTCTCTCAGGCTTTCACAGAAAGCAAAATGGCCAAGCAATGGCCGTGACTTGTCCTGAAGGCTGACACTAACAACAGTTCTACAAAGTACTGCCTATGGTCCCAAACTTAATCCTGAGGGGATTTGACCCTGGAAGATACAAAAAAAAATGTTTTGTTATACAGGTCTTGCTTCAACTTGCACTTAACCACCTAGCAGGAAAAAAATGCTTAATGACAATGCATGAAACAGAGCTAGATTGGTGAGACGAGCTTTAGGAGGCTTAGATTCAATAGCCTCCAACATCACAAGCTTCACTGGTGGCCCACTGCAATTGCAGAACATTTGACTGTATATGTACCTGCTTCCTCTTAGTGCAAAGAGAAATATATTCTTTTCCTTTTTTTTTTTTTTTTCTAAGCAACATCAATAGGGAGGTGGGTCATGCCCACACACTGTACTCTGTAGAACGATTGTGAGGACAATATGCAATATGTCAACTTTCAAAGAAAAGAAAGGGGAAAAGAAAAAAAAATGTTGATTTAGAAGGATTAATGTTTAATTGTTTGATCAATCTTATATACCTATATGTATTAATCTAAACTGATCTGATGATGAAAATATGTAATATAACTCATGTTAAATTTAAACAATAAAAAGAAGAAAAAAAATTTTAAAAAGTAGATCAAATGCCTAAACATAAGAGCTAAAACTACAAAATTCTTAGAATGCAGAGAGAAAAGCTACATTACATTGAATTTGACAGTATTGTTGTTGTACAGGACACCAAAAGCAAAGACAGCTTAAGTAAATGTAGACAAAATGGGCTATCAAAATTTATACATTTTGTGTATAAAAGGACAAAATCACATAAGCAAAAAAATAAACTATAGAATAGAAGAAAATATTTCAAATCACATATTTGGGTTTTTTTGTGTGTCTTTTTTTTTTTTTTTTTTTTTTGTGGAACCAGGGATTGAACTCAGGTTCTTGAGTTTGCCAGGCAAGTGCTTATTCTACTGAGCTATCTCCCCAGCCCCATAAGCATATATTTTCTAAATGCCACTGTAGAAGTGTTTTGCATTTTGAAGTTGCAGTAATATAACAAAAATTGACAAATAACAATATTTTCTAGTACCAAAAGAGTATGCATATTTGGGAGTAGCTACATAGAATTCACATGCATAATTTAGTAAGGATAGAAATCAAATTGCCTCTAAAAGAAAGTACAGTAAATGATAGCAATCATGATTGATACTTAAATGATACTTTGTTTCTTCAACTATGTGCTGAATCTAATTCAGATTCTTAGGGCTAGAATACAATCACATTTCTTTTGTTAAAATTTTTTTTTATTTTTTATTTTTTTTCTTGTTTCAGAACTGTTGTTTGTTTTGTTTATTTTTATTTTCTGGCCGGTTCAGCCTGCCCTGAGGGCAGGGCTGGCACAGCATGTGGTGCCGGGGATCGAACCATGGTCCCTGCAGCCGCCTAAGCTTTTCTCAGCAGGCGTTTTAGACCACTGAGCCATCCTGTCAGGTTCCAACAACCACATTTCTGGTCAGGAAAAACATTGTGGGATTTTGTGTAAGAATACCGTTCTCCATTCTGGTACAGGATTAGATGATGTTCCTGCTTAAACATCCCTCTTTACATGTCAGCGTTTGCAATTTTACTTGTATACAGGATAGAATAGCCTTCTTAGGGAGGAATCAAGTGGGTGCGTTCAAGCTTACCAGTTTTTACCCTAATGTAATTATGTCTTCCTTTAATCTCCCTTCTCCTAAATATGAAATTGATGGAGGCAGGAAGAGAAATCTAGCAATATTTCAATGTCTTTTATAAATACTTAGTAATTTGTTAATTTAGGAATAAGAAATTATCACAGAGAGTACTTCAAGTAATATATTTAGATAATGTTTACAGATTTGCTAGTTGTGTACTTAACTAAATATTCTAGGAGCCAGTTGTGGTGGCATACACCTGTAACCCCAGCACTCAGGAGGCTGAGGCAAGAGCATTACTTCCAGCTCAAGGTCAGCTTGAACTATATAGGGAGACCCTATTTCCAAAACAAACTTTCTTTTATATTTTTTTTACTAGAAACAATTTTTTTATTCCACTTTTAGTTTTGCAAGTGTCAGAATAGGAAAATACTTGTACAGAAGGACCATACATTATAGTATGATGAGAGATTCATATGTAGTCACCTAAAAAGACTTTCTCTTCTTCCAAAAGAAAGCAAAGAAGAAAACTGAGGACTGAAAAAGGGCAAAGGCCTTGCTGTCCCACCCCCAGAGGCTGACTAGTGAATATAACTTTGGAGCTATAGAACCTGTTCATTTGTTTTGCTTTCTTGATACATCTTTGCTAAAACTTTCACTCCTGATAATTGAGTTTTAGCATCTTCATTGTATTCACAAAGCAGAGGTTTTTACCTGATGTGAGATGTTTTCTTTCATAGTAATTGCATTTTTAAAAATTCTTGTCTCCTTAATTTTTATTGCATGCTATGTAATGATAGAAGATTCTAGTGGGGGAACTGGGAATCATAAAGGGCCTCTGCATTCTTTTATCTTTTCCTTTGTATTGACTTTCTTACCCCACAATAAATGAAAAGTGAAACTGTAATATAACAGGCCTCATTTTCACGCTGTCATCTTTCAGATTTTGTTTTCATGTTATAAAACCTGGCAAACTCTTAAATGGTTGTTCTGAAAAACATTTAAGTATTTCTTAGTTTTATCTTTTTCTACATTACATATGACTTATCTTTACTCGTTGAGCTAGAGAGATCAGCAAGAGGTACAATCTAGACCTTTTTCAACACAAAATAAATCATATGAAGAGAAAGATGATTACAGCATAAGGTAAGTGATTTAAATTCTCATAAAAGCTGGTTTTTTAAAAAATTCAGTTACCTATATTAATCTTTAAATTTATTTTGCATGGAAATGTTGAAATCTCATAATTTGAAGAGAGATAATATGTAAAATAATAATGAGGCATATGCTAGTTAGATTAAAAGGCAAGCCATTAACTTTATCTTATGTAACTCTCAAATGTATTATTATAAAATAAATGTTATCCTTTTAAAATCTGATTTTTGGGGCTGGGGAAATAGTTCAGTAGAATAAGTGATTGCCTGGCAGGTGCAAGGGCCTGAGTTCAGTCTATAAATAAACAAAATAATATCTGATTTCTGTGAAGTAGCTCAGTAGCTTAGCAAAAGGGCATGTAGAAAAGTACATCACGGGGCCTGGTAGGATGGCTTGGTGGTCTAAAGTGCCTGCTTAGGAAAGCTTAGGCGGCTGCAGGGACTGAGGTTCGATCCCTGGCACCACATGCCGTGCCAGCCCTGCCCTCAGGGCAGGCTGAGCTGGCCATAAAAATAAATAAATGAACAAACAAAAGTTCTGAAACAAAAAAAATGAAAATAAATAAATAAATAAAATTTTTAAAAAGTACATCCTTTGATTAAGATTCAAATCACAAATGATATAATTTTTAAACTTGTTCTCATATACTGTGTGATCTTTCCTTAAAAATTGATATGAAGGGCCTGGCAGGATGGCTTAGTGGTCTAAAGCGCCTGCTTAGGAAAGCTTAGGTGGCTGAAGGAACCGCAGTTCGATACCCGGCACCACATTCTGCGCCAGCCCTGCCCTCGGGTCAGGCTGACCCGGCCATAAAAATAAGTAAATAAAAAACAAAAGTTCTGAAAGAAGAAAAAAACAAATAAAAAATTCTTTAAAAAAAATGGATATGAAGTCGGGCATGGTGGCACACGCCTGTAATCCCAGTGCTCGGGAGGCTGAGGCAGGAGGATCAGTGTAAGTTCAAGACCAGCCTGGGCTACAAAAGTGAGCTCAAGGCCAGCCTGAAGTGCATAGTGAGACCCTGTCTCAAAAAGACAAAAATAAATAAATAAATAAATATTTAAAAAATGGATATAAAGATAATCAAATTAAGAATGCATATTCCTTCTATCCCTTCAATTTCACATAAACATCTGCTAGGCTGGTAGCTTTTGTTACTAGGACAAAATACCTAACATAGACTACTTAAAGGCATAAAGGCTTCTTTTAGCTCACAGTTTAAGAGATCTCATTCTGTAGTAGGCTAGCTCTGAGGTAGAGACATTGTGACAGAAGTATGTTGTGGAGGAAAGCTGCTCAGCACATGACAGCCAGGAAGTAGGAAGCAGGAAACAGCCCAAGAAGAGACATATCCTTCCAAGCACGCCCAGGCACCAACTTCCTTCAGCTAGACCCCACCTCTTAACAGCCTGTTCACTTCACGAACTCATCAATAGGGTAATCTGATTGTGAGACTAATGCCTCTGTAATTTAATCACGTTCTGCAAATTCTGCCTCTGAACACATGTGGAAAATCATAACATGTGCCAATAAATTAGGAACATAATCATTTAGGGATAAATTTAACACAAAAAGTATAAAATCTTTGCAAATAAAATTGTGCAATCTTACTGTAGCAGGAGCAATGGTGATCATCAAGCACTCCAATTTTCTTGCAATTATCAGTAGTAAACTCCAGAACTCAGTAATTCATAGATGTTAAACTGCATCCTGATGAATCTCTGCTGTCATGCTCCCTGCTGCCTGGTATGCACATCATCCTGTTATCTAACACATCCATATAGCTTGTAGCTTGCATGGGATACAGTGACAAAGAGGAGAGGCAAGCTGGCTGCGTATTTTCTTATCTCCTCTGAGATACATAACCCTCTGCTGTGCCATCATTCTGTGCAGCCAGCCAGTTATGGACTTAAGCCACTACAAACTATGACCTAAAATGAACCTTTCCTTCTTTAACTTGTGTCAGGTGTTTTTCCCAGCAACAAGAAAGTAACTGAGGCAGACTTGTGATTAAAACATTGAAATATTATGTTTATTTGAAAATAATTATTGCAAACAATCCAGCAATTCCTCTCTGAGAAATTTGTTCTAGAAAAATGATGACCAAAATGAAAATAAGGGCCTGGCAGGATGGCTCAGTGGTCTAAAGCGCCTGCTTAGGAAAGCTTGGGCGGCTGCAGGGACCGTGGTTCAATCCCCCACACACCACATGCTGTGTCAGCCCTGCCCTGAGGCAGGCCATAAAAATAAATAAACAAACAAAAGTTCTGAAACAAGCAAAAAATAAAATAAAATAAAGTAAAATAAACTTTAAAAAAATGAAAATAAAAATAAATGAACTTATGAATAAAAACAAAAAATCTTGTGTATAAATATTCAGAACAGTTTTATTTATTTATTTATTTTTGTTTCAGAACCTTTGTTTGTTTATTCACTCATTTTTATGGCTGACTCAGCCTGCCGCGAGGGCAGGGCTGACGCAGCATGTGGTGCCGGGGATCGAACTGCGGTCCCTGAAGCCACCCAAGCTTTCCCAAGCAAGCTTTTTAGACCACTGAGCCATCCCGCCGGGGCCCAACAGCTTTATTTTTAATTGCCTACCAGCAGAAGCAACTCAGACAATCCATCAAATCATCAAATGTAGGTCTGGGGAGATAGCTCAGTAGAATAGGTACTTGCCTGGCAAGTGCAAGGGCCTGAGTTCAATCCCAGGTTCCATTAAAAAAAATAATAAAAATCATCAAATATAGAGAAATAACTGTGTAGTAGAATGATACTTAGCAGTAACAGAAATGAACAACTGATACAGTAATAATGTGGATGCTGAGCCTAAGATTCCAGACTTAAAAATGTGTATGATGTTTTCATTTATAGCCATGCATTGTTTAATGGTATGATATGTTCTACAGAATACACTGATGGACAGTTTTGTCAGTGTATGACCATCATGTAGAGTACGGCTGTACTAGGCAATGGGAGTTTTTCAGTTGTTGATAGTCCATTGCCCATGAAGCCAATATGGGACCTAGGCTATATTAGACATTCTGAACAATTTAAAACTATAGGAATAGTACTTAGGTTAGTGGCCATCTGGGGTTGTGAGTGAGAAACTTTGAGAATAGAGGAAATATTCTTCTCCTTGTCATAGTAGCATGGTGACTATCTAGGTTTGTTAAAAGTTTTTCAGCTGTGTACCTAAAGAAGATGTATTTAATGATGTATAACTTGTGTCTTAGTAAATCTGAAACAAAATGTTTGCACACTTAACTGCCAGGTCCAGTTACTAGTAGCATAGTGGTCAGCATACAGACTGGATCTAGCTCCCAGAAACTTCTTTAATGAGTTGCTTCTTGAGGGTTTCATTTAGTAAATGTATCTTACATCATTATTTGATACATGTAATATGGACGTAAAACAAATGTCATGTGTAATGATCTTTGTAAAAATGTATTTAACAATCACCACAATGAGGCAGGAAACCTTGTCTCAAAATAAAAATTCTGAAAGGACCAAGATGTTGGTCAGTACTCCTTGAGTTCAATCCATAGTACTAAAAAAACAATGTAAATTTGAAGTTACAAATATTATTCATGACTCTTAGCTGGTAAACTAAATGACTGAAGTGATAACAGTAACAGATGATCTTCAGTTTCTGTTGAAGCGAGTGAGAGATTGATTTGACAAACGTAAAAATTAATCTGTTGATTCCCTTTTGCTAAGTTTTCCTTGAGTATAAATTGGTGATGATGCCTGTGTTTACACAGCTATGATGGATTTTTAAAAATTCTACTGTTTAAACAAATAACTTTTTCCACATGAAATAGCACATTTGATTGTTTCTTGGGAATTGAAGATGAGAGTTATACCTCTAAAATGACTATCCATTCCAAGCTAGTACGATGATAATCTACATAAATAAATATAATTTATGAGTGTATATTATAGCAGATATCCAATACACAGGTTTACTTTGTTGGAAAATATGATAAAGAAAGCAGAATATAGTTTTTTAAATACAATATTGTCTTAGTCACTTTCTTGTCATTGAGACACAATATCCAACATCCACAGCTGAAAGGAGGAAAGGTCTGTAGAGGTTTGTAAAGGTTTAAGTCCATGATTGGCTGACTCAGTCCAGATAGGCTGGCAGAAGGGCAGATTGACCAGGAAGCAGAGAATGAAGCATGGCACTTTGTAGGGAGATGAACCTTTCCAGGCCACAGCCCCAGTGCCTCTTTGGACCAAACCGTATCTCCTAACAGCAAGTTGGCTCTAGGCCCTATAATCCAGTCACCTTCTAAAAGTTCCACCTCTGAATGCGTGAGGTTCTTGGGTAACATTAGATGTACCCATAACAATGACTATATCCTCAGTTTTCTGAAAACAAGGCTTACACACAAATCATTTCAATCATATTACAAACCTTTGATGGAGAAAGATAAAACAAACAAACAAAAAAGCAGAACCCTGTTATAGTTCTTTTTCTTGGAAATACACTAGCAAATAATATCAATGATACATGGGAAAGATAGATAACCATTAAATGTTTTTGCTTACCAAAAGGTATTTTTGCAGGAATGAGAGGTAGAAAAAAATGAACCAAGGAAATACCAGACATTAATTTGACATCAAATTTTCATGTTACATATATTAGAATGTGTTCTTTTCTCTGTAATTTTAAGACATGATCCAAAGCCCTTTTTCCCTTCCCAGAGTATTTCTAGTAGTTCTTTAAGAGGTTGCATTTAGTTACTAATACCTATGAATATCTTTGTGTTTAAATATTGAAAATAATCGATTCAGCAGATACCATGTGATAGAAAGTAACTTTATTATTTTTTTCTTTTGTATTACTTTTTTTTAAGAATTTTTTATTTTATTTTATTTTTTTCTTGTTTCAGAACCTTTATTTGTTTATTCATTCATTTTTATGGCCAGCTCAGCCCTCTCCAAGGGCAGCGCTGGCTCAGCATGTGGTGCCGGGGATCAAACCATGGTCCCTGAAGCCGCCCCAGCTTTCCCAAGCAGGCGCTTCAGACCACTGAGCCATCCTGCCAGGACCCTATATTACTTTTAATAACATTGAGAGTTTCAAAATACATTAATAGGACAGCCACAATAATTAATACAATGAATATTGTCCTCATAGTAGTTGTTCAGAGTACAAGATACAGACATGATTGATAGCTTTTCCAGATACTATTGGTACAAATATTTCTTCTCATTGAGCTAAAAGAAAGTAGTTGCATACATAGTCCAGTATTCCATAATAGTAGTGGGTTAGCAGTAGAACTGGCAATGTCAGAAGCTGTTGACTTGAGCCTTCTACAGCTCAACATATTAATCTGGCTTTACTTTTTATGCCTCATGGTTAAACTTTTCTGCTGGGTGGTTAAGTCCCAAGTTAAAGCAAGACCTATGTAACAAAACATGTAACTTTTGTATGTGATAAGGTCAGTTGAATCCCCTTAGGATTTACCTCGAAGACATGTACAGCATTTTATAGAACTTTCATCAGTGTCAGCCATCTGGATGAGGCACGACCATTGTTTGACCAGTTTGCTCTCTGTGAAAGCCTGAGAGAATGTTTTCTTTCTAGGTGACTCTTCTTAGGCCCACTATATATCTTCTATCCCTTTCCTCTATAGCCCTATAATGTCCATGAACAGAAAATTTGGGACACCACTGAGTTATAGGATGTTACAATACAGGTTCTCTTATGTCCAGCAATAACTTTATTTTTTATATCATCAACTGCTCTGGTTAAGAGTTCTTTTTTTTGTCCTTTTGAGACAGGGTCTCGCTATGCAGTTGAGGCTGGTCCTGAGCTCACTTTTGTAGCCCAGGCTGGTCTCGAACTCACACCAATCCTCCTGCCTCAGCCTCCTGAGTGCTGGGATTACAGGCGTGAGCCACCACGCCCGGCTTGCTCTGGTTAAGAGTTCTTAGGAAAGGTTATGGAGGTTTTTTTTTATTTGTTTGTTTGCTTCATAGATAATAATGTGGTATATTTATAGAACAACTAATAATGAAGCTCACAGAAGGCTAACTTCTGTAGTGGACAGGATTGTAAATATTTTTAGGGTGGACCCATACAGTCTTTGTTGCAACTACTTAATTTTGCTGTTATAATAAGTGCTTTACATTATGTAAAAAATAGATGTGGGTAGATTCAGCCTGTGGATCTTAGTAAACCCCTACAAACACTCTTGTTTTATTTGTTTATTTATCTATTTTTATGGCTGGCTCAGCCTGCCCCGAGGGCCGGGCTGACGCAGCATGTGGTGCCGGGGGTCGAACAGTGGTCCCTGCAGCCGCCTAAGCTTTCCTAAGCAGGCGGTTTAGATCACTGAGCCATCCTGCCGGGCCCTACACTCTTGTTTTAAACTATGAACATTTTTTTAATTTAACATTTTTATTGTTTAAATTTAACCAGAAACATTTTTAAAATCTAAAATAAAATGTGCATGAACTTAATCACATTTTAGATGTATTTATTCATTCAACTTATATTTATTTAATGCTGGGCCAGTGAACTTGTATGTGCGGAACTCTGCCACGCACTAGCCATGGAATAGTGAAAACGGGAAAACTGACTACTCCCCCACACCCTCCCCCCAGTTCACAGTGCAATGGGGAAAACACGCTGACCAGTTACTTAAATGTTTAGAAGAATGGCGACAGAATATGTTCCCAATAAGAAGTTCTGTGCTGAATAATTTTGTAAAGTGAATTATTCTTCTATGTGGCCAATATTCACTCCTTGTGATTTCCACCAGAAGCAAACTATTTTTTTTAGAATTTTTTATTTATTTTATTTATTTTTTTCTTGTTTCACAACTTTTGTTTGTTTGTTTTTATAGCCGGCTCAGCCTGCCCTGAGGGCAGGGATGGTGCAGCATGTGGTGCCAGGGATCGAACCACGGTCCCTGAAGCTGCCTAAGCTTTCCTAAGCAGGTGCTTTAGATCACTGAGCCATCCTGCCGGGCCCCAGAAGCAAACTATTTAAAACTAAAGCACATTACATAAAGTTTTGGCTTGTGTGTGTGTTGTGTGTGTATGTGTGTGTGTGCAGGTTCTCACTATGCTGCTCAGACTCATAGTGATCCTCCTGATTTCTGCCTCCCTAGTGCTTGGATTATAGGCATGTGCCACCACACCTGGGCTCCATACCCAGCTCAGTGCAACCAGGGTTGGGGCCTGTGCCACATGTGGTGCCAGGAATCAAACCCTGGCCCCTGCACTTACCTCAGCAAGCACTTAGTCTGCTGAGCTATACCATCAGCTCTTTAAAGCACATTTCGAATGATACTCATTCAAAGTAATGTAGATAAGTAGAATTATAACAACATTTGGTTGTAACTTATATATCTTTGAAAGATCTAGGAATAAATTTTTTATATGATTTATTAAAAATAAATTAGCAGGGGGTCTGGCAGGATGGCTCAGTGGTCTAAAGCGCCTGCTTAGGAAAGCTTAGGTGGCTGCAGGGACCGCGGTTCAATCCCTGGCTCCACATGCTGTGCCAGCCCTGCCCTCGGGGCAGGCTGAGCCGGCCATAAAAACAAATAAACAAACAAAAGTTCGGAAACAAGAAAAAAAATAAAAAAATCTTTTAAAAAAATAGATAAAAAATAAATTAGCAGGCCAGTGAGATAGCTCAGGGGTCTCAAGTGCCTAGTTAGGCAAGCTTAGGCAAGTGCAGAAGGACCAAGATTTTGTTCCCTGGCACCACATGCTGTGCCAGCCCCACCTCCAGTTAGGCTGTGCTTGTCACAAAAATAAATAATAAAAATAAATTAGCATATGGATTATTAGAATTATGTAAATAGTCATATGTTTTCCCTTTGAAATATGATTGCTATTTAATTTCATTTTCTCAGCTTAGTATCAGTTATTCATGTACATTTATTTTTGGTCCGTAGAAGTCTGTTATCTGAAGGGATAGTTCATCTCCACCCAGAAACTAAGCTATGAAATCACATTTTCTGTGAATGCAATTTCATTCTGTAGAATTGAGGCGTTCCTTTAGACTTTTCTTAGAAAGTATCGCGATGCAGTAGATCTGGAATATAAACTCAAATACTATGACAAGCATTTGTATATTTCTCATAAAGTAAATTGAGGCGTTTTTGTCTCATAATTTCACTGAACAATTGGGAATATAATGGAAAGTTCTAAGTGAAATAAGATGGTAACCTTATACTTTCAGTTTTCTTTTACATTGGAGAGAAAGACATGAAAGAGAAATATGCTCATATCCAAAGAAGGCAGGAAGGAAGGAAGGAAGGAAGGAAAGAGAGAGAGAGAGAGAAAGAGAAAGAAAGAAAGAAAGAAAGAAAGAAAGAAAGAAAGAGAAAGAAAGAAAGAAAGAAAAAGAATTTTAAGGCTCATTCAGCCATTTAAATGTTCATAGAACGGAGATCATCCTTTCAGGATCTCGGCATTTCAGGATTTATAAGTTCCCCACCCATGAAGAGTTGGGCCAGGGGAACTGTGTAGGTGAAGGCCAGAAAAGGCTGGGCTGGGACACAGTTGGTGATTGAGGTGAATTAAACTCTGCAGGTGAGAATATCCAGATGTAGTATTCCACTAACTAGCAGAACGTGCTCAAAGCTTTGGAACTCATTTTCCTTCTCCTTAAGTTTCTTGGCTTGGGTGATATAGAGATTGGTCACAGGTACACAATTTGAGGCTCTTAAAAATACAACTGAGGGGCCCGGCAGGATGGCTCAGTGGTCTAAAGCGCCTGCTTAGGAAAGCTTAGGTGGCTGCAGGGACCGCGGGGATGCTGTGCCAGCCCTGCCCTCAGGGCAGGCTGATCCAGCCATAAAAATAAATAATTAAACAAACAAACAAACAAAAGTTCTGAAACAAGAAAAAACATGAATTATAGTGAAAATAACAATCTTATTTGTAGCAGAGTGGCAGTTCCATGTATTATGAAATTGCTTTTCTTGGCAAATAATTAAATTTAATCTCAATTCTTTTATTGTAGCTGAAGAACAAAAACACTGGTCCTATAAGCAAAGTACAAAACAAGCTGCAGTCTGCAAATAAAGGAAGGAAAACAAATTCAAGGTATAATACAGTTTTTTTTTTTTAGAATTTTTTTTTTTTTTTCTTGTTTCAGAACTTTTGTTTGTTTATTTATTTTTATGGCGGGCTCAGCCTGCCCTGAGGGCAGGGCTGGCCCAGCATGTGGTTCCAGGGATTGAACCGCAGTCCCTGCAGCCACCTAAGCTCTCCTAAGGAGGCGCTTTAGACCACTGAGTCATCCTGCCGGGCCCTATAATATAGTTTTAAAGTATTACATTAAGTTTTAGTTTTGTAGTTCACAACACCATAATTTTTTATTAAACTTTTTTTGTTTCTCCAGACATTTATATACCCAAAATCTGTAGTTACACCATGTGTATGTTCACACAATCAGTGATGTAAATAAAGCATTTTCTACTCAGAAAGATTTTGTAGCAGTTGATGGAAATGTTGTATTGTTCTCTTAAGTGAGCTTAGCATTTCAACATGCTTCAATGTCATTTTAGTGATATTTCCTGAGAACAGAGACTGGAATTTATGTTTTGTTGGCTGTCTATTCAGTCTTATGGTGTATGAGAGTATCAATTATATGTTTTGTCATACATTTAAAATTTTTATTGACTTTGATATGATTTGACATTTGGACAAAATCCATATTTTCTTCATACTTGTTTTTGTTTATATACATATTTAATTTTTATTTCTCAGTGTTACATTGAAATATTGCAGTGTACAAACTGCCAGTGATGTTGCCCTTCCAGAGGATTTTTCAGACTTTTCTCTTGCCAAGACAATTAGCAAAATTGAAGGACACCTGGAGAAAGAAGGCTTACCTGAACATTCAGATGATGAGATTTTCCCTGGTGTTAGTAAAGATATTGGAAGAAGTAGGTTTGCTTTTGATTATCATTTTCCCTTTTCTCACAATTATTTGGAATGAGAGATCTTTGACAATTGCTTCTTAGACATGGTGTGTTACATTTGTTTAATGAATAAACTAGTGGGACATGGAATGAGTATGGGATTAAAGGTCAAATTGTTCATGTGTCACTAACTGCTGAAGAGGGGGTGGGATGTAAGTGCAGGTTCACTGAACCCATCTCTTACTTTTGGGTCTACTTGATGTTTCCTATTTTTAAAAATCAAAATTAAAAAGACTATACAATTGCTTTGGATGTATCGAGCACCTTCGGATAAAATTTAAATGCCCTATAGTTTAATGTTAAATCAACACATGCTAAAGGATAAATTATTGGTGTTGCGTCAGGTGTACTCAGGTGAGTTTTCTAATCTAATTTTACTAACTCATCCTCTGCATAACACTGGACAAATAATATTAGGCTTAGATCATGAAAAAATTGTTATATTAGTTACTAGTAATGTCTCTAAAGTTATTTAATGTAAGAGGAATCATCTATGCTGTTGAAACAAAAACAGAGACAATTGAGTATATATAAGCATACTCGATGCTAAACTATAAAACAGCACAATTAATCATGACCTCAGGCATCTCACTTTGGCCCTTTTGTAATAAGAATTTCATTTCTGAAATTTGGCAGTTTATGTTAGATGATTATAAAGTCTATCTTTACAATTTAATGATTCAGTGAAAAATTATATACAATTTGTATGTGTAATGATTTCTGAATTGCATATTAATCCTAAGTAAATAGCGATTTATGCATTTTGTGACATTTGCTCACCTAGTCAGGCTTTTTGGGGTAGTTGTGAGGAAAGAAGGTAAGAGTTAGCTGCCTTTGAGACTGGATGAAAAAGGCTTCAAGAACATGATGGCCAAGTATGGCTATTCATAAGTGGAGAGACACCCAGGGCCTATGCAATAATATGTAATACTATGTTCCTGCTTCTAAAAACTGAGAACCAGGACAGACTGGCTTTAGTGTTCCTTGTTTCTTACTGCTGAATCGCCTGTGTACTACTCTCAGTTTTTTCCCTTTGCAGTGTCCTTGGCTTAGGAGTCTTCCCTCTTGGAAGAATTTTCCCTTGTTCCAGATGACTGCTTGGAATGACTTGGCTATGTGTTAAAAGGAAAAAAAATCAAAAAGTAGTTTGGAAACATATGCTGTTTTTTAAAACGTGAAGGAGAATTTTGATAGAAGGATTTGTGTTAGCTTCTCCTGAACACCTGAGGACCTTACTGATCCTGGGAACACTGTAAATTCTCTGCTTGACGTGTTTTGGGTCATTCTCATAAGTGTGAGTTCAGTTAGCAAATGAATTTACTTACAGGTCATTTTCTCAGGAGAGATGTTTTTTCCTCATTCTTTATTAACTCAATTTCTATGAGGAAATATGAGCCAACTCCTAGCTGTTCCTTTCTGTTGAATGGATTTTTTTCTTTTTATGTATTTGTTTTTCTTTTTTTTTTTTTTTTTTTTTTGAGATAGGGTTGCACTGTGCAATTCAGGCTGGCCTTGAGCTCACTTAGAGGTTCAGGCTGGTCTCCAACTTGCAATTGTACTGTCTCAGCCTCCTGAGAGCTGGAATTACAGGTGTGTGCCACCATGCCCAGCTTGTTGATTGGATTTCTAGTCTGTTTTTACAGGAGTATCTGATGTCTTCAATGTCCCCTAGTAGTGGCATACTATTGACTTGATATTTTGAACATTTTCCTCGTAAAATAATGATGTCTTATAATTGATGACATCTTAGATTCACCAAATGTAGTAAATACCGTCTTTTATACCTACAGAGGCTCAGATCAGATTTCTAAAGGTGAAACTCCATGTTATGCAGGAGGAACTGGATAATGTTGTATGTGAATGCAATAAAAAAGTGAGTATTTATTTATTTTTGTGGTACTGAGGCTTGAACTCAGGACGCTGCTCTTGCCAGGCCGGTGCTTATTTTACTGAGCTATCTTCCCGAACCCTAAAAAATTAAATTTTACAAACCTCTAAAAAGGGGTATCTCTAAGTGGGAAGGGAATCAATACATGGGGGGAAAGGGCAGGGAGGGGAAGAAAACATGATGAGAAGAATTACAGTGTGTTATGAATATGCAGTAACTCCATAAAAGAAATGTAAACATGGTTACTGCAAACACATACAAATTTTAAAAAATGCTGCATGGGCAGGCTAAACCGGCCATAAAAATAAACAAAGGAACAAAAATTCTGAAACAAGAAAAAATAAATAAATAAAATTTTAAAAAACCAGAAATTCCTCCCAAAGACATTTAAGGGTCAGTCTTAATAATATTTGTTGAATATACTTATTTAGATGTAATTTACAGTCAAATTTTGAGCTAAGTCATCATATATAAATATTGACCTTTATTCTGAGATGTTGAATTACCTCAGAGCTAAAAGGGTTTTTTTTTGTTTTTAAGAATTTTTTTATTTTTATTTTTATTTTATTTTTTTCTTGTTTCAGAACTTTTGTTTGTTTGTTCTATTTTTGTTTTTATGGCTCAGCCTGCCCTCAGGGCAGGGCTGGTGCAGCATGTGGTGCCGGGGATCAAACCACGGTCCCTGCAGCCGCCCAAGGTTTCCTAAGCAGGCGCTTTAGACCACTGAGCCGTCCTGCTGCCCCCCCCCTTTTTTTAAGAAATTTATTTTATTTTATTTTTTTCTTGTTTCAGAACTTTTGTTTGTTTGTTTTATTTTTATTTTTATGGCCAGAGCTCAAAGGTTTTAAAACTCAATGCAAGTTCTCTATTATATAATGCAATATAGAATCTGTATTACATAATGTGAATTCATATTTACAAGGTAAGCTACTACATAAAATATGTGAATTCCATTTATGGAGGTGAAAGTGAAGTATACTTTTTCTTTATTAACTCTAATATTTTATAAAAACCATGTGAAACTTGTTTTCTGCTTTTATTTGATACTGTCTTGTATATTTTGTCATAGAATATATAATTTTCCAACTATAGGAAGATGATATTCAGGATTTAAAGTCTCAAGTAAAAAATTTTGAAGAAGACTATGCAAAACAGCAGCGAACAATTAATATACAACAGTCCCAGATAGAAAAGTACAAAAATCTCTTTGAAGAAGCAAACAAAAAGTGTGAAGGATTACAACAACAATTATCTTCAGTAGAAAGAGTAATAATTTTGCTTGTTTTTATAACTGAATTATGAAGATACACTAACAGTATTAAAGGGTACACTTCTGGTTGTTTAGGTAATACTGAAAAGTCTCCCTCATATATAGGAGAATGTCTTAGTTATTTCCTCATTGCTGAGACAAAATAGCCAACACCCACAAGTTAAAGAAGGAAAGGTTTGCTTAGCTCAGTTTGTAAGAGTTCCTGTGTACAGTTGGCTGGCTTTAAGGCAAGGCAGCATGGCAGAGGAGCAGTGGTCCATAGCGTGGCAGGCATGCGACAGCAATGCAGTGAACCTCCCTTCCCACTCTGCATTCAATTCAGGTGCACCCAGGGTGGACTTTCTCATTATCCTCATCAGAACCATGCTAACCCCAGTTGAAGCTAATCCAGTTCTCATATAGCTGTAGTCCACATTCACATATGGTAGATCCAGCCACTTCTGAAAAATCCAACATGTGAGGCTGTAAGGGTTAGGTATGGCTAGGTATAAGCCATAAAAGACATTATTTTATCACAACTTTTCTGAGGTACAATTCGTATACCTTTTTTTTTTTTTTTTTGCGGGGCTGGGGTTCAACCTCACAACCTTGCACTTGCCAGGCAGGCACTTGTGCCTTGAAGCTATTTTAATAGCCCCTCTGATATACCATATTTTATTCTTTTAAACAGCATAAAGTTCAATGGCTTTTAATCTTAGAATTCCACAACTATAACCACAGTCAGCTTTACAACATGTTCATAATCTCAAAATAATACTTTTGAGCCCTTTATGAACCACAAGTTGTCTTCTTCCTCAGTCCCTTCCAGCCTTAGGCAACCAGTATTTTCTGTCTCAATAGATTTGTGTACTCTGGAAATTTAAAGCATATAAACTCATATTATATATGTTTATGACACTGATTTATTTTACATAATCATTTCAATGTTCATTGAAGTTTTGGTTTCAGTATTTCATTGCTTTTTACTTCTAATAATATTTAATGGTATAGATATAACACATTCTATCACTAGAAAGCATTTTCACTGCTTGACTGTTTTTTTTTTTTTTTGGTGGGACTAGGGTTCGAACTCACAACCTTGCACTTGCCCAGCAGGCACTTGTGCCTCGGAGCTATCTCCCCAGCCCCACTGCTTGACTGTTTTTAATAATGTTACTGTCACCATATAATCGTGTATAAAAATTGCTGAATGTTAGTATTACAAAATGATGAAGTTTGTTATCTGAATCATTTTTAATTTCATTCTGCACTTCTCCCTTCCTGTGACTTTACCCATATCCAAAAGACTACCTTCTATTTCTCTGTCATTTCACCTCTATTTATTTATTTTGTTTCTCATATGTGACAAAACCTGTGATGTTTAACTCTCTGAATCTGGCCATTTTCACTTAATATGATGATATCTAGTTCCACCTATTTACATGTACATTGCATGATTTTATTCTTTATAGCTGAATAATATTTGTATATTTATCACATTGTCTTTATCCATTCATGTGTTGGCGGGCTTGTGGTCTGTTTGTACAGCTTAGCTTTTGTGAACTATACTGCTATAAATATGAGTATGCATATATTCCTATACTATGATACCTTAATTCAAGAATATACCCAAGAGCGGTTCAGCTGGATCACATGATACTTCTTTTTCAAGTTTTGTGAGGAATCTCCATACTGATTTACATTCTGCACTGAAGGAGGACTTATTTACATTCTCCACAAAAGGCAGGTTCCTTGTTCTCTGCATCCTTGTAGGTAGCATTCTGTTCATAGCCATTCTGATCAGGGTAAGATGAAAAAGCAGTTTTGATTTCCTTCTCTATCATGGATAAAGATTGTTTTATTTACTTCCCCACTGCTGAGACACTGTTCTCAACATCCACAAGTTAAGGGAGGAAAGGTTTACTCTGGTTCATAATTTGTACAGTCATGTGTTTCAAGGCAGGGCAGCATGGCGGCAGGGAATGGCTCACAGCTGGCAGAGTGGAGAGGGATCAAGGACAAGAGGAAGGAGATACACCCTTCCAGTGACCCAAATCCCAAAGCCAACGATGAGTAGTGCATCCACCAATGCCGTCACTCTCTCAGTGAGTTTATGGTTAGCTACATGGGAATGGGGGGAGGAAGTAAGTGACATATACAGTTGAAGTGAATTTAAGTGAGCTTTTTAAATAGAGTTACTGAAGAAAATGGAGTGTGTTTTACCCCCATCACTGATAGCAGTGTGTTTGGTTTATTCTTGTTTTTCAGGGACCTTAGGTGCATCATGAAATTATTTATTTAGGATCACGCAGCCTTTCCAGTGTAGGCACTCAGAACTCTAAATTTCCATTTTGCAGCTGTTTTCATTGTAGCCCTGAGACACTAACATCCTCTGTTTCCATTACTGATCCATTTCTATATTTCTTCTCTTATTTCTTTAGTTCTTCAGTGACCCATTGATCACTCCAGAGTGTAGTAATCAGTCTTCATGTTTTTTTTTTCTTTTCTTGTTTCAGAACTTTTGTTTGCTTATTTATTTATTTTTATGGCCATCTCAGCCTGCCCTAAGGGCAGGGCTAGTGCAGTATGTGGTGCCAGGGATCGAACCGCGGTCCCTGCAGCTGCCTAAGTTTTCCTAAGCAGGCGCATTAGACCGCTGAGCCATCCTGCCAGCTTCTTCATGTGTTTTGTTTATTTATAATTCTATTCTACTGTTATTTAATACGATTCTTGAAATTTTGCAGTTGATTTATATTTACTGAGATTTGTTTTATGGTCTAAAATCTGGTCTATTATAGAAAAAGTACTGTGATTCTGTACATAGGGAATTCATTTTTTAGTGTACATTTTCTTGAGTTTTGACAAATGCATACAGTTGCTTAATTGTCACTTGATCATGATATAGAATAGTCCCATCACCCCAAAACATAGCCTGTGAATTTAGTCAACTCTTTCCCCTAATCTCAGCCTTTGGCAACCACAGATCTGTTTTAGGTCTTATATTTTAGCCTTTTCCACAATTGCATGTAAATAACATCATGTACAAGATAACTGTTGTGCCAGATTTTTCACTTAGAATAAAGGATTTGAGATTTATTCATATTGTAATCTAATCATTGCCCAGTAGTTCAAACACTGAATGGACATACCACAGTTTGCCTATCCACTTGTTGAATTATAAAAACTCATTCTGATCTAAGCTAGTGCTATCCAGTATGGTAGCCACTTACCTTATGATGTGCTCCAAGTATAAATATCAGATTTTGAAAACTTAGCACAAAAGAAGAAAGAATTTTAAATATCCCAATATTTGTTATTTTTATACTGGGTGCATATTGGAATAACAATTTGGATATATTAGAATAAGTGAAATACATTATTAAAATTAATTTCTTTGTTTTCTTCTAACCCCCTTAAAGTGATTTTATTGTTTTATTTTTTTAATTTATTCTTTTTTTTTTGTTCGTTTCAGAAGTTTTGTTTGTTCATTTATTTATTTTTATGACCAGCTCAGCTTGCCCTGAGGGCAGGGCTGGCGCAGCATGTGGTGCTGCGGATCGAACCGCAGTCCCTGCAGCTGCCTAAACTTTCCTAAGCAGGTGCTTTAGACCACTGAGCCATCCTGCCAGGCCCATCCCCTATTTATATCTTTAGAACAGTAATATTTACCTTGTACTCGAAGTGTTGGACCTACTTTTCATTTGTACAGGGGCTTCCAGTAAGAGTTTGTCATCAATCTCTTGGGAGTTGGACTTTAAGAGTTGCCAAAGCTCTTAACAGTTGCAGCAACTCTTAGAAATGGAGTAAATGCCTTTTTCATAAAAGAATGTACACTAGTCTTTGGGGGGCCAGGAGCAGAATTTTTATGGTTTGTGTCTACATCCCTCCCCAAAGCCTCATGCAATTTTATTTATTTATTTATTTATTTATTTATTTATTTATTCTCTTTTTTTGAGACAGGATCTCACTATGCAGTTCAGGCTGGCCTTGAGCTTACTTTGGTGGCCCAGGCTGGTCTCGACCTCTCACTGATCCTCCTGCCTCAGCCTCCCAAGTGCTGGGACTACAGATGTGCACCACCACACCAGGCTGCCTCATGCAATTTTATATGGGACACTTTCAAAACCGGCTGAATCTAGAATATGTAATGACTGAGATTAAGAGTGCCCTTACTAAATCATTACATAGATTGGTTTGCCACTGCCCTAATCCCAGTAGCCTGGACACCACATAAGAGGTGTCTTCCCTTGCTAGTTGCTCTTGGTGTTGGCTGCCGTGAGTGGTTCCCTGTGATGTTCCTCTGCGGAGCCACGTGCCCTAGCGTGCTGATCATAGAGTGAAACCTTTACACACTGGGACCGCTTTAGCTTTGGATGTTGGGTATTTTGTCTCAGCAATGAGACAAGAAGTAATGAAGACTTGATTACTATTATAAAATAATTTCAGTATAATAAAGATATCAGTTTTTATTTTTTTAAATAATTTTTTTTTTGTCTTTTTGAGACAGGGTCTCACTATACAGTTGAGGCTGGCTTTGAGCTTACTTTTGTAGCCCAGGCTGGTCTCGAACTCTCACCAATCGTCCTGCCTCAGCCTCCCAAGTGCTGGGATTACAGGCGTGAGCCACCACACCCGGCTTTTAAAGAATTTTTAAATTTTAAAATTTTTTTTCTTGTTTCAGAACTTTTGTTTGTTTGTTTATTTTTATGGCCTGAAGGCAGGGCTGGTGCAGCATGTGGTGCTGGGGATCGAACCGCGGTCCCTACAGCCGCCCAAGCCTTCCTAAGCAGGCGCTTTAGACCACTGAGACATCCTGCCAGGCCCCATCAGTGTTTTTTTATATGACAGTAAAGTGGTGGAAATACAGAAATTAAGACAGCTTCTCCCCTCATGAGGTCACTTACACTGAGTGGAAGAAATAGAGCAAGTGAATAGTTTTAGTACCATGCAGCAGGTGCTGTGATAAATGTGTATTAAGATGTTTTGGAAGCTCTGAAGAAAAGGTACCAAATTGAACATGGCTGGATAGCCAGGTTTACAGAGGTGAGGCTTCCTGAAGAAGAAAAACACTAGCAAACAAACTAGCTGAATCTTAAGTGCTAGGTTAAAAGCAGGAGGTAAAAATGAAAGAGAAGGGATCAGAGTAAGGAGGAAAAGCATGAGCAAAAGTTCAGAGGAGAGAAACACTATGACTGTTCGGGAGGTATCCTGGTACTGCTGATATGACTGGAGTTCTCTCTGTAGCAGTAGAATAAGCCAAATAACCAGAGTCAAGGCTATGGTTCCATTAGGAGTTTATCCAGTATATTCATGTTTCTTCAAATGTTTGCAAAAGAACGGAGAGAGATTGAGAGATATTAAGTGCAAATCCGCCTCACAACGTGGAAAATCATACAAGACACCTTGTTTCTGTTCAACATTGGGATTTTCCTAGAAGACTAGGATCAGATATTCTGTGTGTAATGAATATTTTCTTACATGATACACTTTGTCAGTTCTACACAGAAACATTGGTCTTTTGGTAGGTTCCAAGAAGAACTGTAATTACAAAGTGTTGTTCATAAAGTAAATACAGAGTGTAAGTGAACTATATCTTGTATAACAAGCTGAATTTTCCAAAAAGTAATTTGAGATCCTAGTTCATGACTGTATTTTTTAAAATGTGTTTTTTAATACCAATCCAGACAAGAATTCCCTAAAAACTCTTTTATCATCTATTGCTCTGCCTTCAGCTGTGTGTGTGTGTGTGTGTGTGTGTGTGTAAAATTTGGAAGAAAAGAAGGGACATGAAAATGGGAATATGTTATAAAATATAAAAAAGAACTTACGATGTTTAAATATTATGTATTTTTTTCTACACAGGAATTAGAAAATAAAAGACGGCTACAAAAACAGGCTACCACCACTCAAAGTGCTACAGAAGTTCACTTGAGTAGAGCCCTTGAAGAAGCAGAAAAGTATACATTTGAGTTAAATAAATTAAAGCAAAATAATAAGGTATGCAAAAATTGAATAGTTTTGATACTAATCTGTACGTGAAACCCTTTTTGAACATTCCATAAATGTTTCTACTTGTTGGCTCTGTGTCAGCCTTAATGGCTAAAACATGATACTGTTTTGAATCTTTCCATTAGGACAGTACTTAATAACTTAACATTGACCCAGTCACTGATGGTGAACCTCTTAGAGACCAAGTGCCAAACTATAACCTGACCCACTTATATTAGCACAAAGCACCAATACCTGAATTATACCTAAATACTGAGGTTTTAGTGTAGAAGAACAACTCTACTTTAAATCTTTTGCCTTCAAAGAAAACATAATCACACACGTGCCACAGGTCTTCCGCCATTGAATTACATGATAAAAATTAAGCACTTCATTTCAAACACAGATAATACAATTTTGTCTTACACTGGTAACACTTCATAGGAATAGAATAAAAGTTTAACTTATTGGGGCCCAGCAGGATGGCTCAGTGGTCTAAAGCGCCTGCTTAGGAAAGCTTGGGTGGCAGCAGGGACCGAGGTTTGATCCCCAGCACCACAAGCTGCGCCAGCCCTGCCCTTAGGGCAGGCTGAGCCGGCCATAAAAATAAATGAACAAACAAACTAAAGTTCTGAAACAAGAAAAAAAAAGTTTAACTTATTGAGTAAAGGCAAATATGTGATAGTAACCCCAGATTTCTTGATGTGAGATACTTTATTCTATGTGAGTGAGCCATTTTCAAGAACAGTGGTTGCTAGTTTATATTCCCACCAACAAAGCAGAAGGATTTCTTTTTTTGTTTGTTTTTTGGATTTTTTTTCACCAGTCTTGCCAGTTTTGTTTTTTTTTAAGAATTTTATTTATTTATTTATTTATTTTCTGGTTTCAGAACTTTTGTTTATTTATTTATTTTTATGGCCGGCTCAGCCTGCCCTGAGGGTAGGGCTGGTGCAGCATGTGGTGCTGGGGATCGAAACACGGTCCCTATAGCCGCCTAAGTTTTCCTAAGCAGGCGCGTTAGACCACTGAGCCATCCTGCCACGCCCCCTAATTTTTATTTCTTGATGAATGACATTCTCTCTGGTGTAAGGAGGGATCATAGCATTGTTTTAATTTGCATTTTTTAAATTCAAGAGTTATTGAACATTTTTCCATATCTTTACTAGCCATTTATATTTCTTCCTCTCTGAAGTAATTGTTCATTTCACTTGCCCATTTCTTGATTGGGTCTTTTACTTTAGGTGGTCTAATATTCTTGAGTTCTTTATATATTGTTGTGTTCAGGACTTTGGGCTTGACTTGCTCTTCTTTTTCTAGGAGCTTGAGGTACCTGATAAGATCATTTACTTGTTCTGGTATCCTAATGTGCGAATTTACAACTATAAATTTTCCTCTTTAGATAGCTTTCATTGCATGGTTTTGTTAAGTGTGTTTGCATTTTCATTTGATTGCAAATATTTTAATTTTTTAAATTTCATCTGTGACCCACTGGTTGTTTAGGAAGTTGTTATTTAAAATTAATGTATTTATAGTCTTTTTGTAGTTTCTTTTGTCAGTAATTTCCAGTTTTATTGCACTGTGCTCAGATAGTATACATGGGATAATATTAGTTTGCTTTGCATTTCCTTCAGAGTGCTCTGTGTGATAGTACATGGTCTACTTTGGAGAATGTCCCATGCAGTTGAGAAGAATGTGTATTTTGTTGTTGCTGGGTGAAACTTTTTTCTTTTTTTTGTGGGACCAGGGTTCGAACTCACGACTTTGCACTTGCCAGTCAGGCACTTGTGCCATGGGGCTGTTTCTCCATCCCTGAAACTCTCTCTAAAGGTCTACCAGGTCAATTTCTTCACAGAACTTGGTTTAGTTCTGTTATTTCTTAGCTGATTTTTTGCCTAGTTGATCTATCTCTTTGTAACAGTGGCATGTTAAAGTCCTTCATTACTACTGTATTCTTGGCCATCTGATGTTTCATGTCTGTTAAAATTGATCTTATGCAGAAGGGGAATCCTACACTGACTGTCCATATAATTGTTATCTCTTCCTCTTGAAATTTTCCTTTAACAAGTATGGAGTGATTTCCTTTGTCTATTTGAATGATTTTTGTCAGCAACCAGGATAACTAAGATTTTCTGATTTCCTGTGGCATGGAGGATTTTTTTCCTATCCTTTGACTTTCAGTCTGTGAATTTCTTTTTCAGTTAAATGAATAGCAATGAGAGTTTCAAAACAGATCAGTAGGACAGATACAATAATTAATGCATTGTATATTGTTATCTTCGTAGTAGTTATTCAGAGTACAAGATGCAGACATGTTACCTTGTCTAAACAATATTAGTACAAATCTTTTTTCTCATTGAACTATGAGAAAGTAGCTGTATGTTTATCCTATTTTGTATATACATATATTTTTTTCATTATAAAATGTTCCTTCACTTATCTGTCCCTTTTTTGTTCTGTCAGAGATGGGTGTTCCACTGCTGTTAGAGAACCTATGTGTAGAGAATTCTTTAAAGGACTTTTTCATTATTTGATACCAGTTCAAATATTGTAGGTACTTGAGTTCAGCAAAATAACCCAATATAATCCAATAGTACATAATAATAGAGGGTTGTCAGCAGAACTGGCAATTGTCAGAAGTTTTTTTTTCTTTCTAAGAATTTTTTATTTTATTTATTTATTTTTTTCTTGTTTCAGAACCTTTGTTTGTTTATTCACTCATTTTTATGGCCCACTCAGCCTGCCCTGAGGGCAGGGCTAGTGCAGCATGTGGTGCCGGGGATCGAACCGTGGTCCCTGAAGCTGCCCGAGCTTTCCCAAGCAGGTGCTTTAGACCACTGAGCCAACATATTAATATAGCTTTACTTTTTTATACCTCATGGTTATACTTTTCTGCTAGATGCTTAAGACCAAGTTAAAGCAAGACTTATGTAACTAAAAATGCAACTTTAGTATCTGATGTCAGGCAAATCCCCTCAGGACTTATCCTGAAACATGTACAGCAGTTTGTGGATCTTTTGTCAGTGTCAGCCATCTGGATGTGTCATAGCCATTTACTGGCCAATATGCTCTCCATAAAAGCCTGAGAGAATTTTCTCTCTCTAGGTGACTCTCCTTAGGCCTATTATGCATTGTTGATTACTTTCCTCAGTGGCGACATTATCTCTTTGAGCAAAAAATTTGGGACAGCACTGGGTTACAGGATGTCACAGCACAGGTTCTCTTATGTCCTGAGTCCTCACTAACCTTGAAGGTCTAGAGCCAAAATATTGGCTATCTCTTATAGCCCTTCTTTTTCTCTAATTCTTATCCTGCAAACTTTTGTTGTTATCTATCCAGAAGAGGAAATTAATGAGATTATTACCCTGTGATAGAAGTAGTTGAGCTTGATATCACTATTTGTATGAATATCAAATGCCTTGGACATAACATGAAACTGGCATTTTCCAACAACCATGGATATTCTAAACTTTAAATCCCTGTAGAATGTGAAAGAAAACAATTACATATTTTTACACAGAAATTTATTTATTTATTTATTTATTTTTCTTGTTTCAGAACTTTTGTTTGTTTATTTATTTATTTATTTTTATGGCCGGCTCAGCCTGCCCTGAGGGCAGGGCTGGTGCAGTATGTGGTGCCGGGGATCGAACCACGGTCCCAGCAGCCACCTAAGCTTTCCTAAGCAGGTGCTTTAGACCACTGAGCCATCCTGCTGGGCCCATTTTATTTATTTATTTTTTTATTGTTTCAGAACTTTTGTTAGCTTTAGCTTTTATGTGTAGGTGAATTTGTGTTTTAAGATCTTAGAGTAGAGGTTTTGGGGAGCTGTTTTTCTTTGGGGAATTTGTTCTAACTGTATTTGTTGAAAAAATTATCCTTTAACTATTGAATTACCTTGACAGTTTGTTCAATGTCAGTTGCCTGGAAAGTTGTGAATGTATTTCTCAAATATCTGACCTATATTCCGGTCTATATTCTAATAATGCCTTGCTTTGATTATAGTTTTATACTAAGACTTAAAATCAGTAAGAGCAGGTCCTTTGCATTTCCTTCACAATTTTAATTTTAAAAACATCTTACCAGTTTTTAGAAAGAATCCCATTGGAGTTTTAATTTTCATTGTGTTAATCCACAGATCAATTCTGGAAAATTTGACAATATTATGCCTTTCAAAATCATGAAACTGGGGCCCAGCGGGATGGCTCAGTGGTCTAAAGTGCCTGCTTGGGAAAGCTTGGGCGGCTTCAGGGACCGTGGTTCGATCCCCGGCACCACATGCTGCGCCAGCCCTGCCCTCGGGGTGGGCTGAGCCGGCCATGAAAATGAGTGAATAAACAAGCAAAGGTTCTGAAACAAGAAAAAAAATAATAAGTAAAATTTAAAAAATCTAAAAACAAAAATCATGAAACTATTTCTTCAGCTTACTTAAGCACTATTGTGTATGTTTGCATATGTAAATCTTACATATTTTTCTCAGTTACCACTTAATATTTCATTTTTTGATGTTACAAATTTTTTAAAATTCAAATTTCTTTTGTTTTAAATTTAATTCAATATGCTATTTATTGTTAGCTAGTAGACTTTCTTCCAGAAGCTTTAAGATTCGTTGTACATACCAACAGTAAATGGCCAACTAACAAATACTTTAGGTTGTTTGGTTTAGAAATGGTCTTGTATAGTTCTTTTTTCTTTGTTTTATGTTGTTATTCTGAGTATTAAACACATTCTTGTTAGGATGTGTTTGGAATACTTAATAAATGTACTTACTCTAGTGAATCATTACATATACATAGCAAATCTTGGTCAGTTCTACTGCCTACTCACACTTGTTATATATTCTTCATTGCTTTTTATTTTAAGATGTATTCAAGGGGCCTGGCAGGATGGCTCAGTGGTCTAAAGCGCTTGCATAGGAAAGCTTTGGCAGCTACAGGGACCATGTTTGGATCCCCGGTACCACATGCTGCGCCAGCCCTGTCCTCAGGGCTGGCTGAGCCAGCCATAAAAATAAATAAACAAACAAACAAAAGTTCTGAAACAAGAAAAAAAAAAAAAGATGTATTCAGTTCCTTAAAATCATTTTCAGGGGGCTTGGGAGATAGCTCCGAGGCACAAGTGCCTGCTGGGGAAGTGCAAGGTCATGAGTTCGAACCCTGGTCCCCCCCCCACCCCAAAAAAAAGATATAAAAAAAAGATATTAAAAAAAATCATTTTCATTGTGGCCAGGGAGATAGCTCAGCAGAATAAGCACCTGCCTGGCAAGTGCAGGGTCCTGAGTTCAATCCCTGGTATAGAAAAAAAAAAACAAGAAAAATTTTATTTCATAGACTATAAAATAGTCTATAATTTTTTGAGAAATATCAGGAAGCAAAATGAGATTTTATTAAGTGTTATTGATCTGTTAAGATGATGATACATACATATTTTTTAGTCTGATAATATGGTAAATTATATTGACTTTTATAAATTGAGTTTATTGAGTATAACACAGATAATGATAACATTCATCCTAGGGAATTTGTACCTATACATGAAATATTTTTATTCTTTTTTTCCCCATTCCCCTCCCTGCTCTTCAGATCTCTCTTTCCTTCCTTGTTATAGATCTTTGTTTCCATTTTATCCATCTTTTCTCATTTTTCTTTTTTCCTTCCCTTTCCTCTCCTCCTTCTCTAGTCTAACTTCTTATTTGAAAATTTTCTTTCAACTTCACAATATCTGTTTTACATTTTGGTCCTTATTTGTACTTTCAGTTTCTCACATGTGAAATAATGTGAATTTATTTCACTTAGAATACAGTTTCTAGGTGCATAACTTTACCTAGAAATGTCTAAAATGCATCCTTTTAGACTGAGTATAAAGATATATAAAATATGTAAGATATACATATGTAAAAATACACAGTAACACTTATATAACCTGAAGAAAGCTAGATAGATAGTCCATGATTTCGAAGTACACAATATTTTCAATTTTTTCAAAACTGATCTGTGGATCTTTGTATAAAAATGTTTATCTAATCATCATTGGGCATTTGGGCTCTTTCCAAGATTAGCTATTATGAACTGTGCTGCTATAAGCATGAACGTATGTATATCACTGTGGTATGATCCTTTTGTTTCAGGCAGATGCCAAGAAAGGAAATACATGGGTCAGTTTGGAACCTCTAGTTTTAGTTTTTTGACAATCTCTACATTTGTTGCATCAGTCTACAATCCTGCCAATAGTGGATAAAGGCTCCTTTTTCCCCACAACCCCTCTAGCTTTTGTTATTGGTTGATTTCTTGATATTAGCCATTCTTTCTGAAGTGAAATAGAATGTCCTCATTTTTTTTTTTCTGGGCAGAGAAGGGACCTGGGTTCAAAGTCCCGACCTTGCACTTGCCAGGCAGGCTCAGCATTGTTTTCATTTGCATCTCTCAAATGACTCCTGATGTTGAACCTTTTTCGTGTATTTATTTGCTATTTCTACTTCATCTGAGAGGTATGTATTCACTTCAGATGCCCATATGTTTGTTTAGTAATATAGAAATGGGCCTGGCAGGATGGCTCAGTGGTCTAAAGCGCCTGCTCAGGAAAGCTTGGGCCGCTGCAGAGACTGCGGTTCAATCCCAGGCACCACATGCTGCGACAGCCCTGCCCTCAGGGCAGACTGAGCCAGCCGTAAAAATAAATAAATAAACAAACAAAAGTTCTGAAACAAGATAAATCAATCAATCAATCAATCAATCGGGGCCCAGCAAGATGGCTCAGTGGTCTAAAGCGCCTGCTTAGGAAAGCTTAGGCGGCTGCAGGACTACCCTGGCACCACATGCTGCGCCCGCCCTGCCCTCTGGGCAGGATGAGCCAGCCATAAAAATAAATAAATAAACAAACAAAAAGTTCTGAAACAAGAAATTTAAAAAATATATAGAAATGACTTCCTTTCTGAGAAACTGCTGGCAAGCTTTTTCCTATTCTTTGGGTCATCTTTGCACTCTATTGGGGGTCTTATTGGCTATGCAAAACTTTTATTAAGATGAAATTTCACTTGGTCATTCTTTGTATTTCTTGAGTGATCAGGGTTTTGTTCATAAAGTCTTTGACTGCATTTTTAATTTTATTGACTGACACTAGATCATTTAGAATTTTTCTATCTTCTTGATTCAGCTTTGGTAATTCATATGCATTTAGGAATTTGTTCACTGCTTCTGTGTTTTCCATCTTATTTGAATAAATCTTCTCAAAGTAGGTAAAATGATCTTCTGGATTTCTCCTGTTTTTATCCTCTTCTAATATAAATTTGCGGGTTGTTTTTTCAATAAAGTTGGCTAAGTTTTAATAAAGTTTATTTCATCTTTCAAAAAACCAAGTTTCCTTTTAAAATATATTTAATACAGGTTCTATAGGGTCTTATTACACAGATTGGACTTGTAGTGATCCTACTATTTTCAGCCTCCAAGTGCTTAGAATTACAAGCACACCACTATGCCCAATTTTTTAATTTTTTAAAAATGGTCGCTTTATTTTTGGATTTTCTGATTTTCTTCCTGCTTTTTATTTATTTATTTATTTATTTTCTTGTTTCAGAACCTTTGTTTATTCACTCATTTTTATGGCCGGCTCAGCCCGCCCCAAGGGCAAGGCTGGCGCAGCATGTGGTGCCAGGGATCGAACCGCGGTCCCTGAAGCTGCCCAAGCTTTCCCAAGCAGGCGCTTTAGACCACTGAGCCATCCCGCCAGGCCCCTTTTCCTGCTTTTCTTTAACTTTATTACAAATCAGTAATTATATAGCATTAAAATTGTAGATAAATATTAAAATGTGAACAATGTAGACAATGAATTTTAGAGAAACCTGAAATGAATACATAGCATGACATTAATAATAAATTGCACATTGTAAACAAATTATTTTACAAACTTAAATGGATCTAACAATACAAATTTTCTACAATAAAAATGAAGACGAACTTTCAGGTCAGTCATATAATAGTTTACTCTGTCAAAATCCAGAAACTTATATTCATTTTTTTCATTTATTTTAGGGAGACTACACAACATTTATATATGTAGGTCTGGCTGCTTAACTGATATGTTCAAGATACCTCCACTTATATAGGAAGACCTCTAGTTTATCATGTTTTATAGCTGAGTAATATTCTATTGTATGAAAACACCACATCTTTTCCATCATTCTTCAGATGATGAGCATTTTGGTTGTTTCCAATATTTGGCTATCACAAATTGTGCTACTATGAACATAGGTGCACAGATGTCAATATGATATGATGTTTTCAGTTCTTAAGGGAAAATTCCCAGTAGGGGGATAGCTGGTTTGAATGGGATTTACAGTTCTAATTTTTTAAGGCGTCTTCACACTGCTTTCCATAATGGTTGCACCAATCTACATTCCCACTAGCAGTGGAGAAGTGTTCCTTTTTCCCCACGGCCTCTCCAACGTTTGTTGTTGGTGGATTTCTTTATGATAGCCATTCTTTCTAGGGTGAGATGGTATCTAAATGTTTTAATTTGCATTTCATGAATGGCTAGCAATGTGGAGTATTTCTACATGTACTTAAAGGCTTGTTGAATCTCTTTCTCTAACAAGTGTGTGTTCACTTCAGATGCCCATTTCTGGATTGGGTCTTTAAATTTTGGGACCCTAATGGTTTTTACTTCTTTATAAATTCTAGATAGAGGGGGCCTGGCAGGATGGCTCAGTGGTCTAATGTGCCTGCTTAGGAAAGCTTAGGCGGCTGCAGGAACCGCGGTTCGATCCCCGGCACCACATGCTGCACCAGCCCTGCCCTCAGGTCAGGCTGAGCTGGCCATAAAAATAAATAAATAAACAAGCAAAAGTTCTGAAACAAGAAAAAAATAATAAAATAAAAATAAAAAATTCTTAAAAAAATAAATAAATTCTAGATAGATCTTTGAATACTTACTAGTTAAAATCTTTCCGAAATTTATGGGTTGTCTTTTCACTCTGTTGGTAATTATTTTTCTTTTTTTATTATGGCTGGCTCAGCCTGCCCTGGGGATGGGGCTGGCACAGCATGTGGTATTGCAGATCGAACTGCGGTCCCTGAGGTTGCCTACGCTTTCCTAAACAGGCGCTTTAGACCGCTGAGCTATCTCGCCAGCCCTGTTGGTAATTTCTTTTGATGTGAAAAATCTTCTCAGCCAGAGGATGTCCTAGTTGTTGATTCTTTCAAGTGTTAAATGTGCATTTTGATTTTTGTCCATGAACTCTTTGCCTACCCCGATGTCTTCAAGATTTGCTCCCACTTCTTCTTCCAGGAGATTTAATGTTTCTCTTTTAATATTTGGATCTTTAATACATTTTGACTTTAGTTTAGTGCATGGTGATAGACCTGGCTCAAGTTTTAGTTTTCGGCATGTAGAGAGCCAGTTTTCCAGCACCATTTGTTAAAGAGGCTATCTTTCTCCCAGTAAACATGTATGGCCTCTTTGTCAAACGGAAGGTGGCTGAGTGGGTTTTTATTTGCTTTTGCATCCTCTGATCTATTCCAGTGATCCTCAGGTCTATTTTTTTGCCAATACCATGCTGATTTTATTATGGTCGCTCTGCAGTATAACTTTCTGGTTCCAGATAAGTGTTAAGAATGACTTCTCCAGATCTGTGAGGTATGTTGATGGTATTTTAACAGAGATTGCATTAAGTCTGTATAACAATTTAGGGAGTATGGCCATCTTCACAATGTTGGTTCTTCCTATCCAGGAGCAGGGAATATCTTTCCATTTTCTGAAATCCTCTAGGATCTCTTTTTCCAGAGTACTGTAGTTTTCATTGAATAGATCTTTTACTTCTTTAGTTAGGTTAATTCCTAAATATTTCATTTTTTCAATGCTATTTATAAAAGGTATTGTTTCTCTAATTTCTCACAGTGTGTTAGTTATCTGTGTAGAGGAATGCTATTGACTTATGTGTGTTGACTTTGTATCCTGCTATGCTACTGGATTTGTGTATGAATTGTAGTAGCTTCTTGGTGGAGTTTTTTAGGTCTTCCAAGCAGATTATCATGTCATCTACAATAATGATTAAACTTTTTCTTTACCTTTTCTTATTCCTTTTGTTTCTCTCTCGTCTGATGACTGTAGCTAATGATTCCAGAGCTATATTGAATAGGAGTAATGATAGGGGACATCCTTGTCTTGTACCAGATCTCAAAGTAAAGGACTTTGGCTTTTCCCCATTTAGAATTATGTTAGCCATTGCACTGTTGTAGATGGCTTTTATCATATTGAGGTAGAGGCCCTCTATTCCAATTTTCTGTAGTACTTTGAACATGAATGAGTGTTGGATTTTGTCAAAAACCTTTTCTGCACCAATTGAGATGATCATGTGGTTTTGGCTTTGGCTCTATTGATATAGTGTATTACATTTATAGATTTGTATACATTGAACCATCCTTCCATCTCTGGGATGAATCCTACCTGGTCATGGTGTATAATCTTGATGATTTGGTGTATTGGCAAGGAATTTATTGAGGATTTTTGCATGTATGTTCATGAGCAAAATGGGCTTGTAGTTCTCTTTTTAGTTGCATCTCTCTGGTTTTGATATCAGTGTAGTTCTTGCTTCTAGGAATGTTTTTGGGAGGATTGCTTCCTTTTTAATTTTATTGAAGAGTTTGAGGAGTGTTGGGATTACATCTTCCATAAATTTCTTATAGAATTCAGTGGTGAGTCCATCAGGCCCTGGACTTTTGTCAGTAGGTTTTACTGCTTCATTGGGATGTTTGGATCAATAGGAGTCTGTCCATTTTCATCTGTGTTTTCAAATTTATTAGCATAAAGGATTTTTTGGTACCAAGAATCAAACACAACCTTGTGCTTGCCTGGCAGGCACTGTGCTACTGAACTATATCCCTAGCACCCTGGCAAAAGCTTTTATATGTTTTGTATAGTCCTTTCTATAGTCCTCATCTTACGTTTTTATTGCTTTGCGCCCTCTTTCATTCTGGCTTTGGAAATTTGAATCTTTTTTCTTTTTAATCAGGTTTACTAGTTATCTACTAATTCTGGCTTCAGTTTTCCTCCATTAGTTTTTCCTTTTCTTTTAATGATTTTTGCTTTTTTTTAAACATTGGATTCAATTTATTATTCTTTTGCTAATTTCTTAAAGTAGAACTAAAGACTGTATAAGTGTTTGTTGCTAATGTTAGCATTTAACCTTGAAAATTTTCCCCCACCCTGCATTCCTTTAACTACTTTCCACAAATATTTAAAATTTTTATTCTATTTAGAATATTTTCTATTTTCCTTTTGATTTCTTATCTCAGAAGTTATTTAGAGGTTTGCAAACTTAGGAGGAAAGATGTACCCCAGCTGTGAATGGTACCATGTAATAGACTTGCAGCATGGTAGAATGAAAGGGAATGGTAGAAGACATTGGCATGGCTTTGAAAAATCTCCCTTCTCCTTGAACTGGTCCATCTTTTACTACTGCTCTTGCCTGTGTATGTCAGACTCCAGTCTCTGCAGCCTTTAAACACAGAGTAACTTCAGTCTCATACTGGAACTGCATCTGTGATAATTTTTATTTCACAACTTACAGCTTCTTGATTAGGTAGCTATACAATCCTCTGCATCCAGTAACCAGTGACCATTATGTGGGTGTTTGTGTATACAAGGATCACATTACCTCCAGATTCTGCTTATTATTGATTAATCATCTGTGCCTACAAATATGTTTGTAAAATTATTTTCTTTTTTTTTTTGACTGTAAAATTACGTCTTTTTTTTAATAAAACAAATATAACAGAATGTAGAAACCTAGACTAACATTTCTCCTGCCAAGTTGTTACATCCTTAGTTCTAACAAAACTACCATTGCTGCAGATATCTAAGTAAAATTATTTTCTTAATTTCTGTTTATTTCTGTCAGTAGAGTTGGCCTGATGCAAAGTACCTTGTAATGCTGGAATTACAACTGAGTTATTTTTAAAACACTTGTTTTAGTGAGAGAGACCTGATCATGATTAAAGGATATAGATTATAATTTTTAAAAGCTATCTACTTACAGTAATTTAGTGATGCAAAGAAGTGTTTATGTACATAAATTTCAGTTAAAAATAGTCACTGGTGTGTTGATTCCATTAAAAACTGTATATCAAAAAGATATGTGACTTCTTCCTTTTGTAGGATATAGCAACTGAAGAACACAAAAAAAATGAAGTATTACAATCAGAAAACAAGAAGCTAGAAAAACAAAAAGGAGAATTAATGATAGGTTTCAAGAAACAATTCAAATTAATTGATGTTTTGAAAAGGCAGAAGGTAAGTCTCTTAAAATGAACATTAAATTGGAAAAACTATTTTTACTATTGAGCATCTTTAAGTATATTTAATTTTTTTTGATTTTTTTTTTTTTTTTTTTTTTTTTT
>PVJA010022215.1:0-34385 GCA_004027025.1 Myocastor coypus
TTTCTTTCTTTCTTTCTTTTTTCTATGCAACATTAATAGGGAGGTGGGTCATGCCCACACACTGCACTCTATTGAATGATTGTGAGGACAATATGCAATATGTCAACTTTCAAAGAAAAAAAGGGGGAAAAGAAAAAAAAAGTAATGTGGATTTAGAAAGGTTAATGTTTAGTTGTTTGATCAATCTTATATACCTATATGTATTAATCTAAACTGATCCGATGATGAAAATATGTAATATAACCATTGTTAAATTTAAACAATAAAAAGAATTGAAAAGAAAAAAGAAATCAGGGGAATAAAAACTATATCATGTATATAGCCAAGCCATAGAATATTCATAACAATAAGGTGAATGAAAGCTACAACCATTTGAAATCTCAAAAACCCACCGATAGGGAAAAGCAAGATTTATATGCACTGTATGATGTAATTATATGAAGATTAAAAATATGCCTTAATATGCTGCTTAAGGTTAAAATGTATTAAGTAAAACTGTAAATTCCTTATGAGAAAAATAATAAAAACTTTTATGGCATTTAAAAAAAAAAGGCTTCTCAGCAGAGGAAACCACCAACAGAGTGAAGAGGTAGCCCACAGAATGAAAAAATTTTTTGCCAGCACTCCTCAGACAGGGGACTAATATCTAAAATATATGAAGAATTTTAAAAATTAGACCTCTAAATTTAATGATCCAATCTAAAAATAAGCATCTGAAATGATTAGGTACTTCTCAAATAAAGTAGTACAAGAGGCAAATAAACCAAATTGTTTGACATTGCTGGTCATTAGAAAAATGCAAATTACAACAACACTTAGATTCCATGTGACTCCTGAAGGAATGGCTATCATCATGAAATTAACCAATAAGAAATGCTGGCAAGGCTGTGGGGGAAAAGGACCCCTTCTCCATTATTGGTGGGAGTGTAAACTGGTACAACCACTACGGAAGTCGATATGATGATTCCTCAAAAATTTAAAACTAGGTTCCATTTGACCCAGCTAATTCCCTTCTGGGTATCTTCTCCAAAGAGTTAAAATTATCACACTAAAGTGACACATGCATACCTATGTTTATAGCACAACAATTTAAAATAGCTTACATGCTCACCAGTAATGAATGGATAAAGAGAATGTGTTATTTATATAAAATAAGGTACCACTTTTCCATAAGCATAAACTTGAGGTATTTTTCGGTAAATGGATGCACCTTGAAAACATAATCTTAAGTGAAATAAATCAGACATACCAGTTGAGATGTTATATTGTTTTTCTTGTGTGAGAAACCCAAGTATAAATCAGGATAAAAAATGAGAATCGATATTGGGAATTATGAGGAGCATGTACAAATGGAAAGGGGAACAAGGGAGAGGGGAAAGAAGAAAAAAATGAAGGGATAAGTGATTTTTAAAAAGAATTGAAGAGATGGAAGCAGAGCTTCTGTAAATGCAGAGGGGAATATAGGTTAAAGCAGTGGTTCTCAATCTTTCTAATGCCATGACCCCGCAATACAGTTCCTCATGTTGCAGTGACCCCAAACCAAAAAATAATTTTGGTGGCTAGTTCAAAATTGTAATTTTGCTACAATTATGATTCGGAATGGCTTTAGGCAACCCCTGTGTTTTGGTCATTCGACCCCCACCAGGGTCACAACCCACAGGTTGAGAACTGCTGGGTTAAAGAGAAGGGAATGGGAAAAATAATTAGTACATATTAGATACAATACAAATTCCCCATGATGATTATGCTCATTATGTATGGCAAACATGTACTAAAAAATACTAGTGCTAATCATGCATGCTGATACATGTCTATAATCCCTGACATTTGGGAGGTAGAGGCAATAGGATCACAAGTTTGGAGCCAATCTGGGCATCCTTTTTTTAAAAATATATTTCATACAAAGTCTCACTACACAGCTCTGACTTGTAGTGATCCTCCTATTTTCAGCCTCCCCAGCACTGAGATTACAGGTGTGCACCACCATGCCTGGACTCAGTAGTCAGCTCAGTGAGCCTGGGGGCGGGGCTCACATGGCCTGCCGGACAGTAATCAAACCTAGCTTCCCGTGCTTACCTAAGCACCAGCTCCACCTATCTCACTGGCTCCAGGCAGATAATGTTTTATAAGAGCTTTTCTTTAGAAGCCAATCAGATGGAAAACAGATCAGTGATTTCCACATTTAGGGGTGGCTTGAGAGATTGATTAGAAGTGTTAGCGTTGTTTTCTACGTATTTGTGCTAGTGACTCTAAAAATATATGCATTATTAAAACCCATTTAATGTTAAAGAAACAAGTGACTTTGCACTACATGTACATTTTGGTGTATGCAAATTCTAAGTTTATTAGAATGAGTCAGTGTGCAGTAATAAATGGAATCTGTGTCTTTCAGATCTACCGTCACATAGAAAAGATGTTTCATACCTGAAGATGCATGACTTCCTGAAAATGTGGGGAGGATTTGTGTGAATTTCTGTTAGACCCAGGTGCTCTGTAGCCATCATATTGCGTAAAACATAGTCTGCATCCTTGAAAAGAGAAAGATTTCATTAAAGAGTAATAATTAGATCTCATATTTTCATAAGAACTTTTGGGGACAAAAATACAGAGAATTGGAAAAATTTAGATGACTTCTAGCTTTTAGAAGTGACATTTTACTTATTCAGTACCATGAGCACAAAAAATGTTCCATAAGCTGGGGAGATAGTTCAGGAGTATAAGTGCCTGCCTGGCCAATGCCAGGTCCCAAGTTTGATCTCTGGTACCGAAAAAAAAAATTCCATAAGAGAAAATTTTTAAAAGAATAACATTTCTAAAAATGCATACCCACCTTTTCTTTTGTACTTGAGACTCAGCTCAGAGACTTCACACTGGGTTACATCCCTAACTCTTTTTTATTTTTACTTAATTTTTTAAATTCTAGGGGCTGGCCAAATAGATCAGTTAACTAAAGCACCTGCTTAGGCAGAAGTGCGGGCAGGGAATTCGATCTCCCAGGTCTACCATGCTGGCCGCATCCCTGGGGCATGCTGGGATGCAGATTGAGATTGGGCATGGTGGTGCATGCCTGTAATCCCAGCACTTGGGAGGCTGAAAAGCAGGAGGACCACTAAAAGTCCAATCTGTGTAGTAAGGCCCTGTAGACCCTGTACTGAATACATTTTTCTGGATGCTATTATGAAGGCTGATGTTTCTCTAATTTCTTTCAGTAAGTTTGTTGTTTGTATAGAGGAATGTTATTGATTTGTGGGTGATGACTTTGTATCCTGATACACTACTGAATTTTTTCATTAATTCTAGGAGTTCATTGGTGGAGTTTTCTGGGCTTCCATATAGAGCATGATGTCATCTGCAAATAATGATAATTTCATTTCTTCTTTTCCAATCATTATTCCTTTTATTTCTCTCTCATATTTAATTGCTCTGGCCAATGCCTCCAGAACTATATTGAATAGGAATGGTGATAGTGGACATCCTTCTCTGTACCTGACTTAAGAGTAAAAGCTTTCAGTTTTTCTCCATTTAGAATGATGTTTGTTATAGATGGATTTTATCACATTGATGTAAAGGCCATCTAATATTATTTCCTGTAGAGTTTTTATCATGAATGAGTGTTGACCTTTGTCAAACACTTTTTCTGCATATGTTGAGAAGATCATGTGATTTTTGTCTTTGGCTCTGTTGATATGATGTATTGTATTTATAGATTTGCATATGTTAAACTGTTACTGAATTCCTGGGATGAATCCTAGCTGGTCATGGTACATAATCTTGCTGATGATTTGCTCCCTTCTATTTTTATATCTATGTTTATTAGGAATCTTGGTCTATAGTTCTTTCTTTTGGGGGGGGTTAGGTTTTTCTCTGGTTTTGATATCAGTGTGATGCTTGCCTCTAGAAATGAGTTATGGAGAATTGCTTTCTTTTTAATTTCATTGAAGAGTTTGGGGAGTATTGGGATTAAGTCTTCTCTCAGTTTCTTGTATAATTCAGCTGTGAATCCATCAGGACCTGTGATTTTTTTTTTTTTTTTGTTGGTAACTTTTTCATTACATTTTGAATTTCAAAAACTGATATTAGATTATTCAAAAGTTTTAAATCTTCTTGATTCAGTTTTAGTAAATTGTACATATCTAGAGTCCTGTACATTTCTTCTATTTTCTATCCTGTGAGAGTAAAGATTTTTGAAGTCAATGATCATCTTCTGAGTTTCTAAAGGTTCTGTAGTAATTTCACCATTTTCATTCCGCATTGGTTGAATTTGACTTTTTACTTTCCTTTTTTGATGAGCACGGCTAGTGGTTTATCAATTTTATTAAATCGTTGAAAGAACCAACTCTCTGGTTTGTTAACTGTTTGCATTGTTTTCTTTATCTCAATTGTTCGTTTCTGCTCAAATCTTTATAATTTCCTGCGTTCTTTGGGCTTTGGGCTTCACTTGCTCTTCTTTTTCAGGAGTTTGAGGTACAGCATTAGGGTATTTATTTGTTCTCTGTTTTTCTAAAGTGGTAGTTCACCAAATTTCCTTTTGAGAACCATTTTGATGCATCACACAATTCTTGATCAGTTGTGTTTGAATTTTTACTGGATTATAGATATTGCTTAATTTCTTCTTTAATTTCATCTGTGACCTATTGGCTGTTCAGGAAGGTGTTACTTAATTTCCATATGTTTATGAGGTTTTTGAAGTTTGTCATTAATTTCCAGTTTCATTGCACTACAGTCAGATAATATGCAGGGGATAATTTCAGTTTTCTTGCATTTATTTAAGCATGTTCTAGAGAGTAGTTGTGGTCTAATTTAGAGAATGTCCCATGTGCAGTTAAAAAGAATATGTATTCCTATGTTGTTGGGTGAAACACTCTGTAAAAGTCTACTATGTCCATTTGTTCAAAAGTTTGGTTCAATTCTGCTGCCTCTTTGCTAACATTTTTCTAGTTGACCTATCTCTTTGAGACAATGTGTGTTAAGTTCCCCCATTAACACTGTGCTATTGGTTATTTGATTTTTCATGTCCTTCAGTATTTGTCATATATAGTTGAGTGCTCCCATATCTTGTACACACATATTTATGATTGTCATATCTTCACTTTGAAACTTTCCCTTAACAAATATGTAATGACCTTCTCTATCTTGTTTGATTATTCTTCATTTGAAGTTCACATTGTCTGTGAACAGAATGGCTACCTCTGTTTTTTTCTTACTTCTTGATGTATGAGTACTGTTTTCCATCCTTTGGCTATCAGCCTATGAATTTCCTTTTCAGTTAAATGTGATTCTTATATACACAATATTGTTGGCTTTTGCTTCTTGATCCATTCTCCAGTTTATTTCTTTCAAGTAGTGAATTGAGGTCATTTGCATTGGTGGTTATAACTATGGCTTATCTTTGTCATGTTATTTTTCTGTTCTCAGTTCCCTACTTATCCTCTGTGTTTAATTGCTTGCCCTGCTTGGTGATTTCTTTCTCCTGTTGTTCTTGGAATTGTGATCATTTAGGTCTTATTGTAGAATATCTTTCAGTACTCTTTGTAAACTTGGTTCAGTGTTCATGAATTTCTTTATTTGTTCTTTGTCATGGAAGTATTTTACTCTTCCATTAATTGTGAGACCTAGTTTTGCAGGGCATGTCAAAGCTAGCTTTTCAGGGTTGGAAGTTGTTGCCTTTCAAGACTTGAAATACTTCACTCAACCTCTTCTTTTTTGATGATTTGTGCTAAGAAATCAGCTAAGATTTTGATGAGCTTTGCTTTAAATGTGATCTGTTCTTTTTTTCTAATAGCTTTTAATATGTTGTTCTTGTGCTGAATTTCTTGGATCGTCTTTATTGTATCTCTGGATACAGATTTATTTTGGTTGATGTTATTTGGAGTTCTATATGCTTCACTTACTGTATGTCAGATCCTTTTTCCATATTTGGGAAGCTTTCTGCTATTATTTCTTCAGATAGTCTTTTTTTTTGTCATTTTCAGTGACTCCTTTTGTTTCTTTGACACCTATCAGTCTTATGTTATTCACTTTTGTCTTCTCTTGTAGCTATTGAATTTTTTTTTTTTTTGTCTTTTTGAGACAGGGTCTTGTTATGCAGTTGAGGCTGGTCCTGCGCTCACTTTTGTAGCCCAGGGTGGTCTCGAACTCGCACCAATCCTCCTGCCTCAGCCTCCCAAGTGCTGGGATTACAGGCGTGAGCCACCACGCCCGGCTATGTAGCTATTGAATTATTATTTCCTGGTTCCTTGTTATTTTTAAGAGATCTTTCATTTTCTGGTTGCTAGCTGCCATGATGTCTTTGACGTCTGAAAGTCTACCTTCAGTTTCATTCAAATGGTTTTGCTAGCTTTTAATGGAATTCTTAATTTCCTCAATATCTCTTTGAATCTGTTTCATGTATTCCATTTTTTCCTATATTATTCATTCAAGGTTTCCATCATTTTTCTATACTCCTCTATTTATTTTTATCAATGTCTCCTTTATAGATTGTTAGCAATTCTTTAATTATGGTTATCATTTCTTTTTTTGTAGTCTCAGAGATAATTTCTGATCTGGTTTTTCTTTATACCCATCTGGAGGTTTTTTTTTTTTTTTTTTTTTTTTTTTTTTTTTTTTTTTTTTTTTTTTTTTTTTTTTTTTTTTTTTTTTTTTTTTTTTTTTTTTTTTTTTTTTTTTTTTTTTTTTTTTTTTTTTTTTTTTTTTTTTTTTTACTTCGGTTGCAATCATTTCAGAAATTTCAGATGTGTGACTTCCAATTTCTTCTATGTTGGTGACGTTTGGCCTTGTTCTGGGTAGACTGTGGGTCTAATATTACATATTGCTCCTTCTTTTTGTATTTTCTCTCTCAGAAAGAACTCTTTATTTTGATGTCTGTGATAATCCTTATAAAATTTTGATGGTAGATAGCTATATTGCTACTATCAAGGTCACTCTAGGATGAATCTGTCCTTCAGAGATATCTTCTGTTTTGGAGATTCTTGGTTTATGTTCATCCAAAGATCCTGCTTTCCTGATTAATTAAGAGTGGGATGTTAGTTTCTATTTGACACTGTCTTCTGTAATTAGGTGTAAGGTTTTTTCCAAGTTGTTACCCGAGTACTTCCCAACATCATTACCCAAGGAACAAATGGTTAAAACATATATAATATACTAGCTATAGTGGTATGATTAACAATAATAATAACATCAAGACAAATTTAAAAATTGACCAACTTTGGTAACTATTGCTTTTATACTTTAGACGATTAGAGCAAAGCCATAGTTATATAACCAAATAGTGCAAATTGGCAGTTTATATGCAAAATATTTCCTCTTGTTAGAGTGGATTTAGCCTGCGTTCCTCTAGCCAGGCCAAGTGCCAGGTTCTAGATGCTTCACTTTATGTTGAGTGATGTGTTAGGCACCAGGATTTCTCTGATGAAACTAGTTACCCAGAGTCAGAGCACCTCCTCTCCTTTTTTATTAAACATTGTATAACTCCTTTGCTTCAGCTTTTGATCTTTTCTTTTTAAAGACTGTTTTATAAAGGAATTAAGTAGAATAGATAATATTAGAAAGCACCACATACAGTAAAACTAGGTATTGTTTTGTGAAACTTTTACTTGTGTGTGTGTGTGTGTGTGTGTGTGTGTGTGTGTGTGTGTGTAGGAGCACCTGCAGTCACTACAATTTTGAGCTACAGTGGTTTAAACACTTTGAGAGCCTCAGAACTCAATCCTTAGTTTTTATTTTCTGTCCTCAATCTTTTAGTCGTTCCATCCATTCTCACGGTTTTATGCTTTGATTTTTATTATATCTATATCTATCATATATATATATATATATATATATATATATATCAGAAAAATATCTCTTTAGACATTTATAATGGCATGATTCAGTAGGATTGAACACATTCATAATGTTGTTTAGCTCTGCCTAGAATTCTCCCCCATTCAGCTCATATACCAACTGTCTATTCAATATCTTCCTCTAGATGTCTAATTTCAAATCATAGTCTTAAAACACTTGAAAAAACACACTTTTTAAATTTAGTAATAAAAAGTTATCCCATACTTTGTATTTATTGAAAATAACCAATTTTTCACATTTATGAAAATTTTACATGAGGTTTTTTATTTTTTACTTTAAAATAGACGTGATCTATGCTCATTTTCTTTTTGGATTAAAACACCTCTTTGATTGTCTATAATAATGATTTCCACCTAGTTTATCATAAGCTAATTAATTAATGCAGTGCCAGAGTATGACCTGAAGTCTTGTATTGCCCAGAAAATGCTCCAACACTGACATGCACCTCTAGCTCTAATTTTATTTATAATTTAATGTAAGAAAATTCTTACATTTTTATGTAGGCAGTAGTATATCAATCTTTCTTACCTTTGGGGTAAACTTAGTAATTATTCTTCAAGCCAAGATTGTAAATTTTCTCTTAACCCTCATATTCTTAGCTAGTCTACGAAGCTTAAAATCTCCTATCAAGCATGCTGGGATTTTTTTCAACAAGTTTCGTTAAATTTGAAAATAATTTTTTGGGAGAATTTATATTTTTAAAAAATTGTCTTTTTGAGAGAAAGACATTTTACTTCACAAAACTTTTTCCTTTATTAAAATATTTATATTCATTGATAACATTTTATAGTTCGCTTCATATATGGCCTAAGGGTGATAGAATGAAGTACAGAGAAGGTTCTGGAGAGTTACAGAATTTTTGAAAGCCCTGAAGTAGAAAATTTTGTTTTCTCTTATGGATGGTGGACTGTGAAACATTAATTATAATACTGTATTTTTCTTCCTCCTGATAGTCGTGTCCTCTCATTCAAACAAAAAAATCTGTAGAAAGGAAATGTTATAAGGTAAAAACAGAAATCACCTAGTCTCTGAATTTTTTCTTCAAAAATAAAATACGATTTAAGATAACAAACCAAGCATACATGTTTGTAGCTTAACCCTCTCAGGACATTAGAGAAATAAAAGACTGAGCTCTTGATTTCCCAACTAGCTGTTAGCTGGGGACCTCTCTCTCTTCCTAGAGACTTTGAGTCTTTCTACATAGACTCGTGCATCTCAGAAACAGGCAGTGAGGTATCACCCTCCTCCTGTCTTCTCATCTGTCAGGGACCATAGCCAGAGAAGGTTCTGTTTTTTTAGTTTTTTTTTTCAAATTTTATTTTAAAGGGGAAAAAAACCCAGAATTTCAAAATAATGTAACATGAAAGTTATAATGGTTAATAAGTTGTATATTATCTTTAAATTAGTTACTCTGAGTACAAATATAGGCATTTATTTGGCTAAACCATAGTAGCACAAACATTTCTTTTCAATGCAGTAAGAGAAATTAGTATATAACTATCTTAACTATCATATAATTGCTTTGCCCTTTCTTCTTTTCTCCTTTCCCCCATCCCAGTTTCTCTTTTCTTTTGAACAGTTTTTCCCATTTCATGATATTTATTATACATTTTGGATCTTATTTACTCTTTCAGCTTCTCACAGTAGGAAAACACTACAATATTTGCACATGTGAGTCTGATATATTTCACTGATGAGTATGGTCTCAAGTTGCATTCATTTACCTATAACAGTGTCTACTTTATCCTTATTTATGGCTGAGTAGTATTCCAATGTATAAAAAGAACACTTTTTTATCCATTGCCTGGTTGATGGGAATTTGGGTTGTTTCCAAGGACTAGATATTATAAATTGTGCTGCTATAACATGAGAATGCATATACCACTGTGGTATGATATTTTTAATTCTTCTGGGAATATACTGAGCAGGAGACTATCTCAGTCAGGTGAGCCTTCCAATCGTAGTGTTTAAGGAATCTCCACACTGTTTTTTTGATGAATTTCCACAGTGGTTATATGACCATACACTCTCACTAACAGTATAGAAAGGTTCCTTTGTTCCTGTAACCTCTTCAGCATTTGTTATTGGTTGATTTCTTGATGAGAGTCATTGTTTCTTGGGTGAGATGGAATCTCAGTGTTGTTTAATTTGCACCTGTCAAATGATCAGTGGTATTGAACTTTTTTCACATATTTATTCTGTGTTTGTATTTCTTTTTCTGATAAGTGTGTATTCATCTGAGATGTTCATTTTTTTTTTTTGGTTTGGATATTTAAAATTGGAAGATCTGATTTTTTTAAAGTTCTATTGGTTCTTTGATTTAAAGACTATTGATTAGATTGGCTTATTTAGACAACCTGTGACAATCTATATCCACATATCAAATTTCTGAGGTCTGAAAAATATCTATAATGAAACCCCCTCAAAGTAATCATATTATACATAGGAACCTTTTAAAAGAAGAATTATTGGTGTGATATAATTGTATTTTTCCAAAATAGAAGTAAATCATCCATGCCCACATCACTCATGTGACAATGGAGCCATTGCCTCTTGGGACACATCTCAGGATACGTCAAATAGAGTTTTCTTTCTTGAATTTTCCAAACTTGAACATTTCACTGGAAGCTTTACTAAGTATTCGGCTTGCCATATGGATAAAGCCCATCTTTATTTAGAACAAAATCAATGTCAGAAGGAAGAAAACATGAGGATTGAGATGATAAAGAACATGAGAGAGCTCTTATTGTACTGAACTCAGATTTGGTCATACTGGAAACCATCTTGACTCTTGTGCTTTCTTTGTTTTGGTCACATAAATCAGTCAATTTTATCTTTTGTATAATGAAGATTCCTGTCACTCACAACCAAGGACCTTGAGTTGGAGTTCCTGGAAGTATGTTCTCCAGTTAGTTTAATGGCTAATATAGATTTTTTTTTTTTTTAAGATTGGAAAGATGCTAACATCTAGTAACTTTGTTATATTGAAGAGATTTTGAGAACTTATTTGGAAGTTCTAATAGGGCAGTATAGTAACTCATATGCCCTTGACTGAAGAATGATCTTCTCTGTTGGTATAGTTGTTCTCTTCTGAGCATGCAGCTTTGGGAAGGATGCACATGGAGCAGTGAGGTAGGAAGGAGATACTTGTCTAGCCGGTTAGGTTAGCTGAATCAATGCTTCTGATCATTGGCATGATAGATATTACAACCAGATCACTCTCACATCTGCCATGGAAGAGATGCTGAGTTTGTTTACCTGGTCTGGGCTAGGTTCAACAAAGTAGGTAGTGATGGAGGTAATGCTGGATGTCATAGTAAAGAGCCAGCTGATACCAGTGATCACAACATGTAGGATATGCTCTCTGCTGTGAACATAGTGATAGGCATTGCTGAAGACATTGGCAACACCCTGTAAAGAGAGAAAATTCAAATTGCTTTTTCTTTTTTTTTTTTTTTAATGTATATGGTACAGGGTCTCACTACATACCTCAGACTTGTGATCCTCCTGTTTTCAGCCTCACCAGCACTGGGATTACAGGTGTGCACCACCACATCTGGAATTGGTCAGCTGTTCAGTGCATTCTGGGGATGGGGCCAGCGGGTCCTGCAGGACTGGAGATCAAACTCTAGTCCCTGCACTTGCCAAAACATGTGCTTAGTCCTTTGAGCTATCTTGCTAGCCCTGATTTTTTTTAAGCAAAATAATTATCTACCTATCAGTAATGTGTTAATTGTACTATCTTTTAAATTAGTGATAGACTACTTCTTACAACTTATTTATCACTAGTGTTCCATATTCTATTACATAACAAGAATAATCAAGAACTCAAAGGAGGGGCCGGCAAGATGGCTCAGCGGTCTAAAGTGCCTGCTTAGGCAAGTGCAGGGACTGTAGTTCGATCTCTGGCACCACATGCTATGCCAGCCCCATCCCAGGGCAGGCTGAGCTGGCCATAAGGAAAAAAAAAAAAAAAAAAAAAAAAAAAAAAAAAAAAAAAAAAAAAAAAAAAAGAACTCAAAGGGTTTGGAGGCACAAGTACACAAGCAAATACTAGTTACTTGTTTGGCTGAGGCAGGATCACAAATTCAAGGCCAGCTGAAACAATCTAGTGAGACCCTTCCTCAAAAAGGTAGGGAGATGTCTGGAGATATACCTCAGTGGTAGAATGCCCCTAGGCTCAATCTTTAGTATTGAAGAAAAAAAAAAAAAAGTAAGGGGGCCAGTGAGATAGCTCAGTGGTCTAAAGTGCCTGCTTAGGAAAGCTTAGGCAACTGCAGGGACCCCAGTTTGAACCCTGGCACCACATGCTGCACCAGCCCCACCCCCAGGGCAGGCTGAGCCACCCCCCCAAAAAATAAGATAGGAAGGCAGAATGAGAGAAAGAAAGTAAAGAAGGATATAGGCTGGGCATGGTAGTACATTCCTGTAGTCCCATTTAGAGTGGAGGCTGAGGCAGGAGGACAACAGGCTCCTGCTAGCTCAGGATATTTAGAAAGATCTTTCCTCAGAATAAACTTTAAAAGGTGGAGGATAGGTACTTGGGATGCAGCTCAGTGGTGGAGTGCTTACTTAACATGTGAAATGCCCTGGATTCACTCTCTAGTGCCTCAAAAAAACATGTAGAGAGAGCTGTGCAACATGTTTTTGATCCTTTTGTAAAAAAAAAAATCAGATGACTGCAGATACATGTGTGCTTGTTTCTCTGTCTTCTGTTTTGTTCCATTGGTTGGCATGCCTACTTTTATAATAGTATCATGCTGTATCAGGACCATGAAAAAATAAATGTAAGAGTGAAAATGCAGAAAGCTGAGATCAGATGGAACTCTTGGAGAAAAGAATTGCCCAACAACTGCAGCATGCTTATTTACATACTGGGCAACTTGATGTCAAGCGAACCCCTCTGCCTAACAACTAGCTCATCACTCACACCCTGTGTTCTTGGGGCTAGTTTGTGGGGCTCGCCTTGGGCACTTGATGCTCTCAGGGCTGAAATAGCTTGTTCACATGGCTCGCCTTGGGCGCTCTGTGTTCTCAGGGCTGGCTTTGCTCAAGTCCCACATATGTGCTCTATCTCTAGCTTCAGCCATTCCTCATAGTATCATGTTTTTTATTTACTATAGATTTATAGTATAACTGGAAATTTAGTGCTGTGATGCTCCCTCTTTTTGTGTTTTTGCCCAGAATCGCTTTGCCTATTCTAGGTTCCTTCTGGTTCCCTATGAATTTTAATATTACTTTTTCTAGTTTTGTGAAGAATGCTGTTAGCATTTTAATAGAGATTGTATTAAATCTAGAGATTGCTTATGGTAAAGTGTGAAAAGATGACAATGGTGCTTGGAAAACTGGTTTACCCACATGCAGATGTTTGAAACTAGATCTGCCCCTCACCCTATACTAGAATCAAATAATATAGATATAAAAGTGGAAACTCTGAAACTGGTGGAAATTAACATGAGTAAATATCCGAACCCATAGGCACAGGCAAAACCTTCCTGAACAGAGTTCCAGTAGCACAAGAAATAGTATCAAGAATTAACAAGTGGGAATACATCAAAATAAAAAGCATCTGCACAGTAAGAGAGACAATTGATAGAGTGAAAAGACAACTTACAGAATGGAGAAAAATTTTGCTACCTACTCATCTGATAGAGGACTGATATCCAAATTATATAAAGGACTCAACAAAATTTACTCTCCTTCCCAATAAATGACCCAAACAATAAATGGGTAAATGAACTGGATACTTCTCAAAAAGAAGTACAAGTATCTAGTAAGTATATGAAAAAATAGGCAAGATCATTAGCATTTTATTTATTTATTTTTGCAGAACCGGGGATTGAACTCAGGCCCTTGTGCTTCCTAAGCAAGCACTTATTCTACTGAGCTATCACCCAACCCTGCTAGCATTTTAGTAAAATTCTAATCAAAACAAGTCTGTGATATCAGTTTAACCCCATCAAAATAGTTATCGTCAAGAACACTAAAAGTAGCCAGGCATAGTAGTACATTCCTGTATTTCCAACATTCAGGAGGCTGAGGCAGGGTAATTGTCATGAGTTTGAGGCCAGCCTGGGCTAAATAGTCAGTTCAAGCCAGCTTGAACTACATAGTGAAATCCTATTCCTATCTCAAAAATTTTAAAAAACCAAAACAATGAATGCTAGCAAGAATATGTAGAAAAAGGAACTCCTTTGTGCTATTGGTGGAAATGTAAACTTGTAGAACCATTATGGAAATCAGCATGGAGATTTCATAAAAAACTAAAACTAGGAATTTGATCCAAATATACCTTCTCTAGTTATACTATTGAAAGAAAGACATTATATTATAATATATAGGCATACTTGTGTATATTATTTATTTATTTTTTATTAGTAGAATTTTGAGATACATAATGGATATATTCATCATGAGGAATTCATACTTACACATATAGCACCCTAATCCATTTTACTTTTGCTTCTCCTACCTTGACTCTTCTCTCCTTCAATTCCTAGATCCCCTTCTCATCTCTAAAAGATCTGTTTTTGGTTTCTCATAATCTATATTTTATTTTGCTTTTCATATATTTGGTACAGGGTCTCACTATGCAGCTTGGACTCCTAGTGGTTCTCCTGTTTTCAGCCTCTCTAACACAAGGATTACAGGTGTGCGCCACCGCACTGGGACTTGGTGTCCAACTGAGTGACCCTGGGGAGGAGAGGGGGAAGGGTGGCATGTGGTGCCAGAGATTGAACCCCTGTCCCTGTGCTTGCCTAAGCAGGTGCTTAGTTCACTGAGCTATCTCACCGGCCCTTATTTTGCTTTTTAAATTACTTATACTTTGGATTTCTAGAAACCATGAGATATTTAATCTTTTGTGTCTAATTTATTTTATTTAGAATTATGCTCTCATGGACTCTGTTTATCTATTTGCATACTCTTGTTTATAGCACAATTTTATAGGACAATTTTTCCTTATAACACAATTCACCATAGATAAATTCAGAAAACAGCTAGATGCCTGTGAACAGATGAATGGTACATGAGGGATATGTATACAACTTAGCCACAAAGAAGAATGAAATCATGTCATTTGAAGGAAAATGGATGGAACTTGAGACCATAATGTTAAGTGAAATAAGTCAGACACATACAGTTCAGCATCACATGGCTTCTTTAATATGAAAAATCTAAAATATAAGTTACTAATAACTAAAATAAAGGAAAGATGGTAGGAAGTAAGAAGGTAGGCTTCTTGGAGATGATGAAAGAGATCAAGGTTGGAGAGGTAAGGGAGTGAAAACAAGGGACTGAAAATGACAAGGCAATGTTATATTCATGTGGGCATAAACCACTAAACTTTGCTTTTTTTTCTGTATTTAGCACAGGGTCTACAGGATCTACAGGGTCTCACTATGTAGAATACTTCTATGACTTACCTGATAGAATCTAATTTCATGAGGTAGGAAGATGTTTATTTCCTGGGGATCTCTAAGAGTATCAACAGCCAGGACCCCAAAGACTCTCATATAGGCATCCTGAAGAGGCAGAGCCAGGAACGACCCATTATGATCATTCTTATGGGATTTGTTCCAGAAAAAGATGTTCCCATGATATTGAACTTGGGGGACATGAATTGGCTTTCCTTCAGCCACTACTGTAAAGCTGAGAAAAAAAGGATACAGGGATAAGAATAAGCCATGGAGTTGAGGGGGCTGACTTTAGATTAAGACCATAGAAGAAACTAGATCAACTTGCCACTCATAAGTATGGACATTTTATGTAAAAGAAGCAAACTCAGATAAGATTACAAGTTTGTAGGGCCTGACTTGAGGGAGGTATTTAAAACACAACAGTAGATCTTAACATAGAAAGCACATAATTAGGATGAAGAGATATAATTTATGGAACTGATATTATAAATCAGAGTCCCTGGGTAGTAAGTTATTGCTTAAAAGTAAGTTCTAGAAATGACCAACTGAAATCATTGGGACTGGAAACCTATCAGATCCCGCTCTAGATTCACTGGTGATATTTCCCTCCTGAGCTATTCACTAGGCTTTGGATGATAGTTTACTTCAGCAGGAGAAATTATTTTTTTAGAAGAATGAAACCAAACTCTTCAAGAAGTTCTTACCTGATTCCCTTCATGTCCTGATAGAGTACTTTGTTCAATACAAATGGAGCATCATCCAGGGTACAAGCCACATTTCTCAACAGAACAGCTCCTCTATCTGGTAGTACTAGGTTTTCTTCTAAGAGGGAAATGTGAGCACTGATCTTCTTATTTCCATGGGCTTCAGCATCCTGTAGCGAAATGTTTGTATATATTTATAAACAGTCAAAGGAGGTCTTAACTGTTTTACTAGCCAATTTGTGGGTTTTCTGAATAAATTATAAAGTTATTTATTGCTATTCATGGCAGTGGGGAAAAGGCTGACACCACAGATGTTCTCTAAATATGAGTTTTTGTGAGTGGAATAGGTTTCTTCTATGCCAGTTAGACTGCTTTACTGAATACAAAGGCAAAAACAAAAACAAAGCAAAATCTCCTATGTCTAGTCAAATTTAGAGGCTGGGATCCCTCTGAGCTATAGTCATATTTTTGGGCTCAATTAAAAATATTGGTTTTAGAGAACTGGAACAAGAAAATGCCTTCATTTCACGTGTATCTCTTGATCATTTAGATATGTAAATGTAAAAAAGTGCTTTCAAGGAATTCTTAACATAGTTTGGACATTTGATCCATGTAATTTTTTTTGATCCATGTAATTTAAGAAAAAGATTTCTTGAAGCTCTGAACTGTACCTTCTACGATTGCTACTTCTAATTTTAAAAAACTGCAAGGTCTCTACATCTATAAATTTTAAATCATTGATATTATGTGTTAACCCATAGACTGAACGTACTTATGAAATGAAGACATGAGACTTTTCTTGATATTTGTATAGTCTCTTTCTATATATTTAATTTGCTTTTAAAATCTTTTTGTAGGGCCCAGCGGGATGGCTCAGTGGTCTAAAGCGCCTGCTTGGGAAAGCTTGGGTGGCTTCAGGGACCCCGGTTCGATCCCCGGCACCACATGCTGCGCCAGCCCTGCCATCGGGGCAGGCTGAGCCGGCCATAAAAATGAGTGAATAAACAAACAAAGGTTTGGAAACAAGAAATAAATAAATAAAATAAAATAAAAATTATAAAAAAAATCTTTTTGTAAAAATTTTTTAATTTAGTACAGGATCTAGCTATGCAACTTAGACTCGTAGTGATCCTCCTGTCTCAGCCTCTCCAGTGCTGGGACTTCAGGCATGCACCACCACTCTTGGCTTTGATGCCAGTATGGCATGTACTACCATGGATTGAACTTGAGTCATTTTGGTTGCCAGGTATGGGCTTAGCTATCTCCACAGCCTGCATCTTACTTTTCTATCTTTCCTCTCTGCTTCTACTTTGCCAACTAGTAATCACTCCTGTTTTGTTTCACTTAGGTTTTGGGTTATTTATTCACTATATTAATGAATTAAACATTTATAGTTGCAACCAATGACCAATGCCATGTGCTTCTATGAAGCCATTGAAAATCACTTACAACATGTTAGGATTTTTTCTTACATATCACTTCAGAAACCGTACCTGCATGAGAGCCTTAAAAGTTGCAGTGTATACTGGCTCCAGAGATACCCCACTGGTCTCGGCAACATATTGGATTTGATGCAACCATTTCCATCTTGCACAATTCCTTAAACTCTCAGTATTGTTCTTCTCCACAGAATTCATCAGAAATTCTACAACACTTTCCAGAACTTGATCTTCATCACCCGTGAGTTCAGATACCACCAGGTCTATGTATTTCTGAAACTGTTTTGAAGATAACTTTACTTCATGACGAGGACATGGCTTTGGAAACTCTATATGTAGCTTAGCTAAAAGACATAAATGCAAAACCAACAACTAAAAGTTAATTTATCACTGGGAGAAATTTTCATTTTCCTCTTATGGCAAGTTGAGGCCATTAACAGCTACTCTTTATAGAAAACTAAATATATCAAAGCTATGTCTGAACCTATAGTACATTTCAAAATGACTTAATACACTAATGCAATATAACTCCTGTGTCATGTTATATTTTTCTTTTTCTTTCTTTTAATTCTACCACTTAGTCTTGTGAAACTCCCAAGGTCTTCTGATTCATCCCTATATTTAACTTTTTTTATATTCAGCAAACAATTTAATCTTGCCCTATTATTCTTTGATAATGCATTGGGTGGTCCAATCTCTTTCATTCCCACCTTTATAACCCCATCAGCTTTTATTGGTTTACCAATAGTAAATGTTCAATAAATTTTTATAAAATAAATTAAAATGCAATGTATATTGTGCAAATCCCAGTTTTAAAGCCCTACCATAGTTGGATCTAGCCTATTTCCCATCATATCTGTTCTTAATATCATAGAGGAATTATTTTCTCCAGTATCTCCATTCTACTCATAATTCCTGGCATGCCATGAATATTTCTGCATTACATCACTTTTATTTTTTATAATGGTACAACGATGACTCATTCAAACCTGAACATTACCAGTAACTTATATCTTCAGTGTGTTTTTCCTCATTCCTTCTCCTGTATCGTTGCATCCCTTATTGATATCCTTTGATTCATTTTGACTTTTATTTTGTATATGGTAAGTGTTAAGAGTCCATCTTCAAATGAATTGAACCTGGGTCCTTGCACTTGCCAGGCAGGCACTTAGACCACTGAGTTATCTCTCTGGTCACTGTGTGTTGATCTTGTATCCTGATACGCTACTGAGGTGATATAGACATCCTTGTCTTGCTTCTATTTTAGGGGAAATGTTTTTAGTTTTCCCCACTTAGTATGATGCTAGATATTGGTTTGTCATATGTAGCTTTTATCCTATTCCAGTATGATCCTTTTATACCTGTTTTACTCAGGTTTTTTTAATCATGAAAGGGTATTGGATTTTATTGAAAGTCTTTTCTTCATCTACTGATATATCATTTTTTACCTAGCTTCTTTTCATGCACTATGTTACATTTATTGACTATGTTGAAACAACCTTGCACTTCTGGGATGAAACCTACTTGATCATGATATATGATCTTTTTGATAATGTGCTACATTTTACTTTTTTATTGGCTAATATCTTGAATATAAGCATCAAATCTCAAACTATAGTAAATGTGCATTAAATACAATGTCTCTGACTCCTTTAATGGTGAAAAATAGCATTCAACAGTAATTTTCTGATCAGTTATCTAAAGCCCACAGGATTGGAGACTGAGTAATGCCATAGGGGCAGAGAAGAGAAAAAGAAAAGAATGTCTTTTGTTGTTGTTTTTTTTTAGGTCTTCTGCTTTGTGGTTTGGGAAGGAGGAAATGGGGAGAGGGGGCAAAAAAAACCTAATGATGGTATGATATATATTTAGAAGGTGTTAATGGAAAATGTGATACAAAACTGACAGTGAAAAATGTGGACAGGAAAAATTCTGACTGATATAAATATTAGAGGAAAAGCTAAACTGAGACAAATGAAAAAAGGTGAGAGAGAAAAAAGAAAAGTTGAGAATGAATGAGACCCAGAGTAAAGAAGTCATATGAAGAGATACATACAGAAGTATGAGGGATACAAAGGGACAAGGCAGAATTCTCTTACTCCCTATAAACTATATTGGCAGGAAAACAGAAAGCAATAAACAAAGTAAAAATAGAAAATAATATAATCAAAGAATAATAAAAGGAAGCTTTCTGTTGACATGTGGCTCTTTTCCACAGTCTAGGGTTAAGGAGCAGAGCTCAAGCCAGAATTGATCTCTGTTCACACTACAAGGCTTAAGGTAGCAGATCGTCCCCAGAATGGTGCTAGGTATAGAGATCTGCTTACAGTGTGAACAGGGCACCAGTGTGACCTTCCAATCCCATGTAACTCTCTTCTGGAAAACGTGTCCCATGTTTTCCTTTCTTGTTCCAACTACTGACAATTGTTTCAGTTGCAATACAGTTCTCCAGTTGTCCTGAGGAAAAAAAGTGTTAGTTTCACCCTGCCTCCCAGCTAGTAGCCAGAGAGCCACTACTGGCAGAGGTGAGGAGTCTCTCCTCCATGGTGTTATCTGCTTCTATATTACTTAATATTATTTTCTTTTCCTCTCTTAGTTCTCTCATGGTACCTTCACTCACTTCAATTCATTTTCAAGCTACTGTTTTCTAGACAATAGACATTGTGTTTTGCCAAAAATGAGTTATTGACACTTGCTGCTCTGCCATTTTGGGACTCTTACTGTGTCAAAGAGTAATAAAATGTTAACCATTGCATGGTTTGAGGGTTTTCTGTGTCATTCTCACAGAGCCTATAGCTAATAGGAAACCAAAAGTGATGCAGTGTGAGCAGCTGGTGAGGCCCTTGGCAAAGTGCCCACCACATGGAGTTTGGCACCAGGAAACAGAGACCTCCTCCTATAGTTTCTTAAATTATATTTGTTTAATTCCATAGAGTTGGAGTCCCTATAATCCAATATATGGATCTTCCCAACATCATCCTCAGGTTCCTTAAATTTTTAAATTCATCCTATCTAAATACTTTATTTTGTAGATAAGGATACCTGAGTGTCTAAGGATACTTAGCCTTATACTGAGGCTAAGTAACTGGCCAAAGGTCACATGACCATTTAGTGAAGATCTGGTATTAGAAGCCATGCATCCTAATCATTATATAGGATTTTCTGTATAATATGGTTCTATGTTATGAAATTTTTCCATCTTGTAAGTAGAAACCACATCATTAAGCCTTCTGAACTTCCACTAAGTAAATCCTCTTTGGGTTCAAGTATAGTATAATACAGTATGAAGAAAGTATAGTTATTGAAGAGGACATAATAATTGATAAGGCTAATTTTATTTGAAGATTAACCAATATAATGATATTTAAAAATTTTTAAATTGACTTAGCCAATCCTGACAATTTTCAACCATGCACTGCACACTTAAAATACTAGAAATCTGGAACATAGAAGTCATTAGATAAATTTTTAAACCCTGTGAAGATCAAAATCATTTATACTGAGGCCTAATGAAAGGAATTTATTATATCAGTTTTGTTTTGTTTTGCTGGTATCAGGGATTGAACTCAGAACCTTGCTCTTGCCAGGCAGGCACTTATTCCACTGAGCTATCTCCCCGGCCCAGGAATTTATTATATTGGAATGAGAACTACAGTAGCTTTTCATTGGGAAGTACTGATCAACAGGAAAAGAAATAATATAAGAGGATAAAAGAATAAGAAGTTAGTAAATTCAAGAGAAATTTGCAAGCCAGTCAGACTTAAATGGTAGTTTAGATCTTGTGAAGGCAGAGGGAAAGAACAAGAAGAGAAACTAAGCAGAAATGTGGCATAGTTTAGATTCTTTTCATCTCAAGAATGAAGATAACCAACTACATAAAAAGAATTTTGTGTAGAAGTAAGGTGTTGGACATATTCCAGTCCTAAATACTCTGATAAATGTACAAAAACTCTGATTTCTCTGTATCACTGCCAACACTTGTTATTTTTTATTTTAAAAACTAAGGCTATACTATTAGAACACAGAGGTACCACTAGTGTAAAGTGATATCTGATAGTTTTAGTATAATCAATGTTTATTTTTTAACTGTATATATGTCACAGTAGTGGGATACTTGAGGCCACATTGTCATCACAACTTATATAGGAACATTGTTTTTCTTTTTAATTTTAAAAAGAAGAAAAATAAAAAAAATGATACAGAATTTCAAAACAAGATGATAGGAAATTAACATTGGCTATTATATTGCAGTCTTATATTTTACCTTTCTTCATAGATTCTTTTTCCATTCCATCCTTGTATGTGTATAAGAGTTTATTGACTTCCTCTAGATCCAGGAAGCCTGAGCCATCACTGTCCCACTTCTGAAAGAGGGCTTTTAAGAGAAGCCTCTGTCGGATTCGGAAAACTTTTTGTCTAACCTAGAATAGAAGCAGGACAACAAGGCACAGAAGACACGATGTTCATTCTGCTAGCTGTCACCTTGTGCTTAAAAGCCTGGAACATTTTATAAAAACCATTTACTTTGGAGTTAACCATGATATTAATGGAAAATTCAGTGTAAAATTTTAATCCCTTTAAATATCATTTCTTTGTTTCACTTCTTTTTTAAATTTTTAAATTCATTTTAATGAGAAAAATAGCAATGAAACAGTTTCAAAACAGGTTAGCAGAACAGTTACAATAATTATTGTAATACATTGCATATTGTTGTCTTCATAGTGGTTATTCAGAGGACAAGATGCAGACATAATATCTTGTCTCAACATTATTAGTACAAACCTTTCTTCTCATTGAACTAAGAAAAAGTAGCTGTATATCAATCCAAACTATTTTTTTCACTATAAAATGCCCTTTAATTCATGTCACCCTTGTTTGTTTTGCTTTGTGAGAGATGGGTGTTCCATTGCCATTTATATATTGTAGGTGCATGAATTAGTCAAAATAACTCAATATAGTCCAATAGTCCATCATAGTAGTGGATTATCAGCAGAACTGGCAATGTCAGAAGTTGTTGACTTGAGCCTTTTACAGCTCAGCATATTAATATAGCTTTATTTTTTATATCTCATGGTTAGACTTTTCTGCTCAATGGTTAAGACCAAGATAAAGCAAGACATACATAACAATGGAAAGGTGTAACAGTTAAATGGAAAGCCAAAACTTAAGGATTAAACAACAAAGAGACAGGAAGGAGAAAGGTTAGGAAACATGGCAGGGACAAAACTATGTATTTATGTACACAAGATGGTTAAGAAAATGGTCCTAAGAATCTACATCAGGTTTGAAACTAGCCGTTAATTGGTAGAATTCTCACCCTGACTAATTATATATGCTGATATCTGTGAGCTAAGCAACTACACTGAGGATATCAATGTGTAATACTAAAAACATGCTTGGAATACTTACCATTCTGGTCTTCTAAATGTGTACTGCTTCTAATGTCATATCAATTATTACTATACTCTCTTTCAAGTAAATGTTTGTTTTAAAAAGAGAAGTTGTATTTGGAGAAGCCTTTAAATGACCTTTTCATACTTGATGCCAGTTCATACCAAAAAGTCAATAACATTCCTCTACACAGATAACAAACACACTGAGAGAGAAATCAGAGAAACTGCAGAAAATGGAATACTTAGGAATTAATCTAACTAAAGAAGCAAAAGATCTATTCAATGAAAATTATAGTACTCTGAAAAAAGAGATTGTAGATGATTTCAGAAAATGGAAAGATATTCCCTGCTTCTGGATAGGAAGAACAAACATTGTGAAGATGGCCATATTTCCAAAATTGTTATATAGATTTAATGCAATCCATATCAAAATACTACCAACACATCTCACAAACCTAGAGAAATCATTCCTAAAATTTTTTTGGAACCAGAAAAAACCTAGAATAGCAAAGGCAATCTTGGGCAACAAAGGCAAGGCAGGAAGCATTACAATTACTGACTTGAAATTATACTACAAATACTACTGTGATAAATTATACTTGAAATTATACTATGAATTATACCACTGTGATAAAATCACATGGTACTGGCAAAAAATAATAGACCAGAGGATCAATGGAATAGATTAGAAAATGAAGATGCAACTATAAACACACTCAGCCATCTTATCTTTGACAAAGGGACCAACATGCTTACTGGAAGAAAGATAGCCTCTTTAATAAATGGTGCTAAAAAAACTGGCTCTCTACATGCTGAAAACTAAAACTTGACCAAGGTCTATCACCATGCAGTAAACTAAAGTCTTTGTTTCACTTCTAAACCAAAACCAGAACAGAACAAACATAGTCAATCCAAAACAGAAATTGTCTGCACTGGACTAAAACATATTAACTAACCTTCTTAAGAATTATTTTCCAACCCCTCCCTTATGAATAAAAAATGTGATAAGCACATGTGGTGCTCTCCTTGGCTTATTAGGGGTTATGTTTTGTAGTGAAAGGAAATAAACATTGTTCAAACAATGCAAAGTGGTTATGCTAAAGATTTTCTTTTTATATTTAACATTGATTGGGCTTGACATCGATTTATTTACATTTTTGATTTTTTCACTAGATGAGTTCTATTGATTAGATTGTAATTAAATTAACGTCTAAATAGATTTAGTTGGGGCCGGGGAGATAGCTCATGGGCACAAATGCCTACCCGGCAAGTGCAAGGTCCTGAGTTCAATCCCCCGTTCCATAAATAAATAAATAGATAAATAAATAAATAAACAAATGAATAAATAAATTTGATTGCAAAAAGAAAATAAATATGTGCCCTAAGAGGGTGGACCTGCAGTAGGAGAGGCAAAAAATGATATCAGCCCTGGAATTAGCCTAGGATGACTCATAAAACTGATGATGACTTCAGGGGCCCGGCAGGATGGCTCAGTGGTCTAAAGTACCTGCTTAGGAAAGCTTAGGCGGCTGCAGCGACCGCGGTTCGATCCCTGGCACCATATACTGCGCCAGCCCTGCCCTCAGGGCAGGCTGAACCGGCCATAAAAATAAATAAATAAATAAATAAATAAATAAATAAATAAATAAATAAATAAATAAACTGATAATGACTTCAAACGCTGGTACCACCAAAAAAAAAAAAAAAGAGCAAAAAACAAAAAAACAACAACAGATGAGATTATTAATAAGCTTGGTGAAAGTAATGTTCATTTCACATATAAGAGAATTACTTGTCTATATAAGTTAATGTGCATGCATTTATATATCATCTAAGAAAATATTAAATTCTTAGGAAATATGTGCTACCTAGGGGTATATAAATAAAAATACATAATCTAGTCATAATCATATATCTGTGTATTTTAACTTGTAAATGTACTCGCACAGAGACACATACATCTTTGCACATACACATATCCACTCAAATTTTAGGGGAAAAACAAAATTGTATGATCAACCCCTTCCTGCCAGGAACAATCATGTTATCACTTGGAAAATGAATTCTCTGGACTGTGACCTTTGAATATTTGCCAATAAAACAAGATATTTAATGGTTGTGCTTAAATAAAGTAATAAGTTTGGTTGTATATTTTAAAAATATTTTTAAAAACAGCCACATTGGAAACCACTAAGGTTGAGAGATTGATTTATCCTAATGACCTAACGTTTCACTGAGAAATACTACCCACCTGTTCTAAGGCATTTATTTTCTCTTCTTTTGTTTCAACATAGTTCCTTTTAAAAAAAGAGGTGAGGTTCTCACTGGCACTCAGGGGAGCATCTTCACCAACAAATGTCTCTAAGAGTTGCACAAACTGGGTCAGATCGAAGGAAATTCCATTGAAGGTACTCCTACCTGTTACTCCCTTGTAAGACTGAATATTTCTGATAATGGAGTGTAGTTCTGTGAAGCAGGAAACAGACACCAAGGAGTAATGGGGACAATTGTAATCTTAGATAAAATATATGAGTAACTATTGTAACAGATATCTGCTATTGTTTTGATGTATTTTTTGTTTTGATGCTAGGGATTGGATTCTGGGCATTTCACATGTTAAGCATGTATGTTACTACTGAACTGGACCACCAGCTTCAATATCTAATATTTTTGTCTATCAGGAATATATACTTTCTTAGTGAGGTCCCTGGTGATCTAGTGGCTAGGCCTATGTGCTTTCATCATGAAGGCAGCACATATTTTTTACTTCAGGAAAACATCTCTCTTGTGCTATTAGTTCAGAGAGTCAGGTGATACTTAGGACACCTTATCCTTTCTCCATAGATGTGTTTATACATGTTTAGGTAGTAATTCGCATATAACAGCAATATAACCTACAATAAAACAATGAATATCAGCCCTAGTAACTATTAGGGAATAATTATTAATTGGTGAACTAGTAGGATGTAAGCTTAGAGATGCTCTTATGGTCATTTTGGCCACCAAAAGGATAAAACTGACTAAAGTTAAAGTAACACAGAGAAGAGAGCTTTAAGGAAGAGAGGGTACTCTGCTACTGTTGAATCCTTGTTACACCTAGTATCCAGATGTCCCTCAAAGCCTCATGCATTCATAGACCAGGCTTTTCAGAGCTGGATGGATTTGGGCATTTAATACTGGGATTAAGGGTGTTTAGTATACAATTAGTCCACTGACTGGGATTCTGGGTATGGATAGTGAAAGGCCCACTCTGGATGCAATATGAAGTGAAAAAGGGGACTGGGGGGATAGTTCAGTGTATAAACGCCTACCTGGCAAGTATAAGGTCATGAGTTCGATCCCTGACACACAAAAAAAAAAAGTAAAAAGGGAAAGAGGGAAGACAGAACACAGGCTTGCTGCTGCTGCTTGCTGCCTTCTGCTTGTTTGGTCATGGATTATTTCGCTGTAATGACTTTTCTTTTCTTTTTTTTTTTTAATCATGCTGCCTTGCCTTAAAGGCAGTCGACCCTGGACTAAAATCTTTACAAACTACATGCTGAAATAAATCATCCTTTGTGTCAGCAACAAGAAATGGACCTAAGACAATCCTGTTGTGCCTGAAGCCAGCTACACTCTAGGCTCTTAGTTGCATGAATTATCCACCACTGCTCCTGAGCGTTGGCTAATGTATTTGTCTTGAAGTTGTATGTTACAGCATGAAGCATATTCCTAAAATATCAGTGTAATTGCTTATGTTCAATTTACTCATTGATTCACTCATTCATGCTCTTATGCCTTTTATATGAGATCTGATGTAATTTAAAAATGATTACCCATGCAATTTTTTAAAAGCTAGAAAGGCAAGCCCAACACAGTGGTACATGTCTATAATCCTAGCTACTCAGGAAAGTGATGAGGACGATTGCAAGCTTGAGGGCATCCTGGGCAAGTCAGTGAGACCCTGTCTGAAAATAAAAGAATACAAAAGTCCAGGGATGTAGATTGATGGTAGATCTTTAGCATGTGTGAAGCCCTGGGTTCTCCCATATTGTAGAAGTTATAAAAGAAAAAGAAAAGAAAGAGTGCTGCCTGACCACAGAGCTTGAACAATGAATGTTATGAATTTCCACCAGAATGTTTTAAACATATGAAGTTTATTATTTGGGTATTTTGTTTGTTTCTGTAATGCTAGGGATAAAAACCCAGGTCCTGATGTATGCCAAAAGTTTATATGACCCAGATTGAAAAATTGAAATGTAAAGAAAATAACTTTGACCTAACTAGTTTTACTACTTGTTTATATGAAGAGGAAAATGACAAAGAAGCATTTTAGTAAAACATGAGTAGAATTTAGAGCAACTATAGCTAAATACATGGCTTAATTGAAAACTAAATTCTGCTCTTTTTCTGTTGCTCTACAAGTCTTCAAAAACAAGAAATATTTACAACTGTCTCACATTTTAAGATATGAACCTACTAGAGAGAGAAATAGCTGGAGATTTTTATTGAGTTCTAGTATCTAATGCCTGATTTCTGTTCTATGCTTGGATCGTGTTGTAGGGTCATTTAATGGTTTCTTTAAAAATATACTAAACCAGGTGTGGAGGCTTACACTTGTAATCTTAGCACTCAAGAGATTGAACTACAAGGATCACTGTTAGCTCAAGGCCAGCCTGGGCTAAATAATGAGTTACATAGGTAGACATTTACCTCAAAAAGGTATACTAATGTTACCTGTTTTATTTTATTTTATTGTCTTTTTGAGACAAGGTCTCACTATGCAGCTCAGGTTGGCCTTGAACTCACTTTTGTAGTCCAGGCTGGTCTCGAACTCGCACTGATCCTCTTGCCTCAGCCTCCCAAGTGCTGGGATTACAGGTGTGCATCACCACGCCCGGCAATGCTACCTGTTTTAAAGTAGAACATTCATTAATAGTGCATGTCATCACCAATAACATACCAATACCAAAAATATCCATGTATGTATTTGGATTTATCAGTTCTCAGAGAAAAAATAATGTAAGGATCTCTGTGTTTTAGCAAAAGCCAGTTTTATCATGAGATAACATAGTAAGTTAAAGCCATCTATTATAATTCCATCTATGCTTTCTAATTTTCTTAATGATATCTACCTGTAAACCTGGAGTTACCATAGATTAAGTTTGCTTGTTCTTCATCTTCAAATTTGACATACTTCATCCTCCAGTTAGAAGACAAAAATTCACCTATGGAAAGCACATTTTATACTATAGCAAATTTAACCTCATTTTCACAATATTTCTGTTCTAGGGTATAAAATGAAAGAAAGATTAAATGAAGAATTACCTGACCATAACTTTCCTTCTATTTGGGGGGACTTGGGTTCACAGGATTTGTCTTTCTGAACATCCTTTTTTGTCATTTCTAAGAGGCATGAAATAAAAGCTTATGAATCAAATATTATATGTTCCATTAGGCATTCTATTAATGAGAGAAATGCCTTACCTATAGAACATCAAAAACGTGAAGTACTTCTCCATATATGTTGTATTATAAGTGACCACAGTGAAATAATTTAATAATGTTAACTGTTGAGAACAGCTCTGTGGCAAAACCTGTTTTGCCCTGTTGTGCACCAATTTGATCAAGAAAAGGGAGGGATACACTTCCCACCCTCCCATAATGAATTATCACTATACAGGTACCTAAATTCTGACCAATGAACTATAAATAAATATTTTAAACACAATGTTTTGTATCTTAAATATGACTTTCAGAAACTCTTCTAGACTATACACCCTTAACTAACTGGAAGGGTATATACCCTTAACTAGCTGGAAAAAATTAACAGAGCTCATTTCATAGCTGAAATAAAAGTAAATTTTAAAAGTTTTCTAATATCAGATACTACATTTAAAGCAAAAGGCCTTCCTATCCTTTTCCAAACACCCAGTTAAAACACATGTACATTGGATATTGCTAGATTTCCCACTTCCTAGTAGGTTTCTAGTATGCATGAAGTTCTAGATATACTGATGATAGAGACATTTTAGTTTGCATTTGATTCAGGTATCAAATCTAGCCTGATATTGAATAACAAAATACATCTGAGGCTTGTATGACCTACTATGCAAAAAAGGTTGCTATTTTAAATAATATTTTCTAAAAAGACTTTAAAAACTATAAAACAGGGAGAGGAGAACTGAATGCAGTTCCAAAACCGTGAATAATTACTACTCTTATGTTTGCTCCTCAAACTGTCTTTGTGAAGAGATTTTAAAGTACTTAAAGAAAGTAGCCTCCCAAGAGTTTATCTTTTCTCTAAATACTCTACCTTTGGCTGATTGTGAAGCTGAGTCTCTGTCCTGCTCTGAAATTGTCTTTCTATGTAGTCTCTGTTCTGACTCTTCATGTGGTCCTATCATTACCTCTTTCAGTGAATCTTGCTCTGCACTAGATATTTTGTGTGATCTTTGTTCTGCAGCTGATGTTCTGCGTGGCTCTTGCTCTTCAGTTGACTCTCTGTGTGACTTTTGTTCTACAATGGTTGGTCTCTGTGACCCTGGATCTGCAATGGACCCTCTCTGTGATCCTTGTTCCTTCATTGACTCTCTGCGTGACCCTTGCTCTGCAGATGACCCTCTGGGTGATCTTTGTTCTACAATGGTTGGTCTCCATGACCCTGGGTCTGCAATGGACCCTCTCTGTGATCCTTGCTCTATCGTTGACTCTCTGCGTGACCCTTGCTCTGCAGTTGACCCTCTGGGTGATCTTTGTTCTACAATGGTTGGTCTCCGTGACCCTTGTTCTGCAGCTGTTCCTCTCTGTGATCCTTGTTCTATCACTGACTCTCTGTGTGACTCTTGACCTGCAGTTGATCCTCTCTGTGACCTTTGTTCGACAATAGTTGGTCTCCGTGACCCTTGCTCTGCAGTTGATCCTCTCTTTGATCCTTGTTCCTTCACTGACTCTCTGCGTGATCCTTGCTCTGCAGTTGATCCTCTGGGTGATCTTTGTTCTTTAATGGCTGATCTCCCTGGACCTTGCTCTGCAGTTGACCCTCTGTGTGATCTCTGTTCTACAGCTGATGCTCTGTGTGACTCTTGCTCTGCAGTTGACCCTTTCTGTGGTTTTTGTTCTACTATTAATTCTCTATTTGATGCTTTTTCTACAGATGATTCTATGATGGTTCCCTGTTCAATTACTGCTTCTTTGTACAAGTTTTGCTCAGCATTTGACTCTCTGTATTGTTCTTCATTTGAAATTCTTTGTGATCTTCGATCAGCAGTTTTTCCCCTCTGCTGTTTGGATGTAGATGGTGGTGCTGTTGATGTGTTCTGTTGATCATGTCTTGATTGATCTTTTGGATGTTCTAATAAGTTATCTGGGGTTTTGTTGTGCTTTTCAGAAAGAAATGCATTCATCTTTAAGATCACTTTATCAAAGTCTTCATAAATGTGATTTTGAATATCCATGTCACTCCAAAACTCAAGCAAGTCTATCTCTTCAAACTCAATGAATGGCCCTAAGGCAGAAAACAAACAGTTAGCCCATCAATCTTACACAACAGACACAAGAGTTATTAAATTAGTGTAAAAAAGCATTGAGCACAGTGATCTTTAATATAGTTCCATTTCTTTAAAGAAATATCAGTAATCCAAAAAAAACAAAACAAAACAAAACAAAACAAAGAAATATCAGTAATCTTTTGCTGCAACCCCATTAAAAGCAAAAGAATACTCAACACTTACAGGATGTTCACTGCTGAGCCTGGATGAGCTGTGGCTGCTTATCTCACCATAATAGAAGCCAGGCACACAGAGGACAACTGTGGAGAACTACTGAGCTTTGCCCCACCACTCCCCTACCATTGCCAGAGCTCAGCTGAGCTGTGACTGCCTCTTCCATTACTGCCATCACAATATCTCTACTGAGCTGCTGATGCTTGTCCCACCAGAAGTGGGAGTCCTACCCAGTGCTCCACCACCACCATTAGGAAAGCCCTGCAGAACTTTAGCCTGTCCTGATCATCATCAGATTCCTCTTGAATTATAGCTTGCCCCTCTTTACCAAGGTGGAAGCCACACTGAACCCCCTAGAATGGGAGCTTTGATGAGCCTACCCTGCTCTTCTATTCTCATGGAAGCCTTGCTACCCCACATCCTGCACCCCTGCCATCCTGCTGAGTAAGGGTGAATATTGGAAGTTTCAAAAATGTCAAAAAGAAGGGGCAAGAGGCAACCTCAGACCTCCATTCCACTCAGAACAAGTCCAGGAGACAAAGCCATAAAAGAAATGGGAAGTTACAATCCTGAAATTTCTGGAATGATAGCAATTGGAGTAAAGTGACAACTCTACCATGTTATGGAGGATATCAGATCAGGAATAATCTCTTAGGTAAAAAAAGAGATGACCCTAAGCCGGGAGTGGTGGTGCACACCTGTAATCCCAGCACTTGGGAGGCTGAGGCAAGAGGATTGGTGTAAGTTTGAGACCAGCCTGGACTACAAAAGTGAGCTCAAGGCCAGCCTGAACTGCATAGTGAGACCCTGTCTCAAAAAGACCATAATCATGAAATAATTTCTCAGTACATTTAAAGAAGACATAGATATAAAATGGAAGAGAAATAGGAAAATGATGGAAACATCGAATGAACAATACAGGAAAGACCTAGAAAGCATGAAGCAGATTCAAACAGATATCCAGGACATTCAGAATTCGATTGAAAACTGACAAAACAAATTGAACAAAATTGAAGGTATACTTTCAGACCTTGAAGATGGCATTGCATCTAGCGACCTCAAAAGAAAAGATTTCTTAAAAATGTTAAGGAGCCAGAAAATAAAAATTCAACAGCTGCAAGATGATGCAAAGAAAAATAATGTAAGTCTAATAGGTATCAACTAAATAATTGGAGTCCACACAAACAACATTAAAAAAAAAAAAAATTGCAGAAGTGGTAGCAGAAAATTTCCCAAGCATGAGAAAAAAAATCTGACATGCAGTTAATGAGGCATACAGAACTCCAGCTAGCCATGATCAAAATAAATCTACACTCAGACACATAATAATCAAGATTCCAGAAATTCAGCAAAATAACAGAATATTAGAAGTTGTTAGAAGAGGGCCAGCCAAATAGCTCAGCTGATTAAAGCACCTGCAAGCAGGATCATGGCCAGGGATTCAATCCCTAGGCCTGCTGTACCCACCCTGCCCCCAGGGTATGCTGAAATGGAAATTGAGACTGGATGTGGTGGCAACGCCTGTAAACCCAGCTCTTGAGAGGCTGTGAGCAGGTTGATCACTACAAGTCTGCTCTAGTAGTGAGACCCTGAACATTCTGGAGACCCTTCTCTAAAAATACAAAGAAAAAGTTGTTAGAAGAAAGAGATCACTTATAATAGAAAACCTATCAGAATCATGGCAACAAAGGTCACCAAATCAAGAACTGTTTGGAATGAGATATTTCAGGTCCTGAAAGAAAACAACTTCCAATCCAGATTGATATACCCCTCACACCTATCAAATTTAAAGGAGACTAGAATGCTGAGCTGTAAAAGGCTTAAATCAACAGCTTTCTACATTGCCAGTTTTACCAATAACCCACTGAGATTACTGAACATTGGATTATGTAGACAACTACTTTCTCTTAATTCAATGAGAAAAAAATTTTTTGTACCAATAATGATCAGAAAAATTATAACATCTACACCCTGTGCTCTCTATAACTAATAGGAGAACAACAATTGTATCAAATTTTGGAAATGTACTACCATGTTTTGAAACTGTCACATTCTTATTTCTTATTAAAATTAATAAAAAATCTTTTAAAATAATAAAAATTTTAAAAAATAATGGAAAGATAAGATACTTCCATCATAAAGAAAAGCTAAAGAAATTTATGACCACAAAACCAACCCTACAAAGTGTACTGACTGCTACTTTAGAAACACACAAACATGATCACAACTTTGGGGAAAATAACAGAAAGGAACCACCACCAAACAGGGCAAGCTACTAAACAGAAGGGAAAGGGAGGGATCCTATAGTAGGAAAATAACGTGACAAAGATAAGCCAATACAAATCAGTTATAACCATCGATGTAAATAGCCTCAGTTCATCAATCAAAAGCAGCAGATTGGCAGAGTGGATCAAGAAACAAAATCCAACAATATTTTGTATACCAGAAACACATTTAACTAAAGAAGAAATTAATTGAAAGTGAAAGGATAAAAAACAACCTTTCATGTGACAGGAACACGGAAAAAATTAGAGGTAACTATTCTTGTTGTTGACAATTTCAACTTCAAAGGAAAAGTGATTAAAAGAGATAAAGAAGGTCACTACATACTTGTTAGGGGAATACTGTAAGAGGAAGGGACAGATAAATATATATATATATATATATATATATATATATGTATATACATATATGCCCCCAATGTGGGAGACTTTAACAGCCCATTGTCCCAAAGAGATAGGTCAACTAGGCAAAAAATAAGCAAAGAAATAACATAACTAAACCAAACTTGTGACAAAATGGGCTTAGTAGACCTTTACTGAATGTTCCACCCAACAGCGTCAGAATACACTCTTCTCAGCTGCATATGGGACATTCTCTAAAATAGACCATATACTAGCTAGCGCATACAACATGCTTGAGTAAATACAAAGGAATTGAAATTATTCTATGAATATTATCTGAACATAGTGCAATGAAACTGGAAATTACTGACCAAAGAAACAGTAAAAAGTCAATATACACATGGAAACTAAATAATACCTTTCTGAACAATCAACGGGTCACAGAATAAATTAAAGAAGAAATTAAACAATATTTATTTATTTTTTTTAATTACAAATGTGTTATTTACTATAATTTCTTTTTATGAACTTATTATAGTCACTACATATAATATATAATGTAGTTATTTGCATTTACAATTTGTAGTCTTTATATAACTATAACATATGTATAACAATGTTATACATATATGAAATCATTAATTTAATATTGTATAAAATTATTTAAATGCAAAAGTTTAAAAGAAACAGTATTAAACACCCAAATCCTCTCCTCCTCTCTGATTTTTTTTTTCAATTTTTTATTGTTTAAATTTAACAATGGTTTTATTACATATTTTCATCATCAGATCAGTTTAGATTAATACATATAGGTATATAATATTGATCAAACAATTAAACATTAACCTTTCTAAATCCACATTACTTTTTTTTTTCTTTTCCCCTTTCTTTTCTTTGAAAGTTGACATATTGCATATTGTCCTCACAATCATTCAATAGAGTGCAGTGTGTGGGCATGACCCACCTCCCTATTAATGTTGCATAGAAAAAAGAAAGAAAGAAAGAAAAAAAAAACAGGAAAGAATATACTTCTCTTTGGACTAAGAGGAAGCAGATACATACACAATCAAAGGTTTTGCAACTGCAGTGGGCCACCAGTGAAGTTTGTGATGTTGGAGGCTATTGAATCTAAGCCTCCTAAAGCTCATCTCACCAATCTAGCTCTGCATTCCATGCATTGTAATTAAGGATTTTTTTTTTTTCTTGCTGGGTGGTCAAGGGCAAGTCAAAGCAAGACCTGTATAACTAAACATTCTTTTTTTTTT
>PVJA010022216.1:0-34465 GCA_004027025.1 Myocastor coypus
GCCTTCTCAAAATCCAGCTGCGCAGATGGAGCTGTTCTCATTTTTAAGAACTGGTATATTTTATGTTTGCAGCAACATTTATCATAAGGAATCTGTACCCGTATGTGGTACATCTTACTGCTGCTTTTCTTCCCATTCCCCCCTTTCGTCCTCTACCCCTCCCCCATTCTCATTCTTGGTTCCTGGCTAAAATTCCAAAAACTTGTGCAGTGAGTCCCTCCACTGCTATGCAGAGCCACCTGAGTGTGTGCTGTTGTAATTATTACCTGTTGGCCTTTGCTTGCTGTCTGTGGTGCCAGAAATCTTCTACCATAGAGCCTCAGTTCCTGTCTGAGGAATAATAGCAGCTGTGGTTTCCTGAGTGTTTATGTCCTGTGAGGTGCGGTGCGAGGTGCATTGTGAGCTGTGTCCTTCAGCTCTCCTAGGTCCTTTCTCTGCTATCCAAGGTCACCCAGCTAATCAGTGGCAAGGGTGGGTCTTTGTCCAAGGTGATTCCAGCACTTGGTTGCTTAGTCCTCATGCTTTGCTGTCTTCTGAGCATCCACAGCAGTTGTAGCTCACAGTCCCTGGAGAGCAGTTACACACCATTATAAACAGCTAACACTCGTTACAAGGACCTCATGGTTATTTTTTTAAAGAATTTTTTATTTTGTTTTATTTATTATTTTTATTCTTTTTAAAAATTTTTAAATTTTATTTATTTTTTTCTTGTTTCACAACCTTTGTTTGTTTATTCACTCATTTTTATGGCCGGCTCAGCCCGCCCTGAGGGCAGGGCTGGCGCAGCATGTGGTGCCGGGGATCGAACCGCGGTCCCTGAAGCCACGCAAGCTTTCCTAAGCAGGCGCTTTAGACCACTGAGCCATCCCGCCGGGCCCCTATTATTTTTATTCTTGTTTCACAACCTTTGTTTATTCACTCATTTTTATGGCCGGCTCAGCCCACCCCCCAAAGGGCAGGGCTGGCGCAGCATGTGGTGCCAGGGATTGAACCGTGGTCCCTGAAGCCACCCAAGCTTTCCCAAGCAGGCGCTTTAGACCACTGAGCCATCCCGCCGGGCCCTGACCTCATGGTTATTAACTCATTTAATGCTTTCAGCACTCTGAGGAGGTCACTCTTATGGCGGCTCTGTCATGGGTATGAGGTAAGTGAGGCCTTGAGAAGTAACAGGAGTGTGGTGGTGCACACTTGTAGCCCCAGTACAGGGAGGCCGAGACAGAAGGATCACAAGAGTGTTAATTATGTAGGAGTTAAAGGAGTTACATAGTGCAGTCACAGCCTCATACCTTTTAAGTAGCAGAGCCATAATTCAGAACTGCTTTCAGTACACTACCAGTAATTGTAGAGCCAGAAAGGAAAGTTGGCAGATACCTGTGTTGCTGCTAGGCCTCATATAAGGTCTCCTAGATAAAGCTACTCTTCTCTGACCTCAGTTTGTATTGCAGCATCACTTTTACGCTTGGTCCTCCAGCCTTTGGGCCTCAGTTGCACGTGTGCTGTAATATTGGTGTCTTGCATACATAGGTTGTATTGTTTTGGTGGCTACACCACTATGTAATTCTGTGGTGTTTCCATTCATGTGAGCCATTGCTCTGATTTAGGGTTAGGGCTTTTTCCAGATGCCACAGACCCCTTCCCTTGTCTGTTCATTTGAATCCTCTTGTTTGCATGGAGTAGATTTTTCCAAATATTTCCTGTGGCACACTTTCCTATTTGGAGAGCTTGGATTCCTACCCTTAAGAATTAACCTTTTTTCTCCGATTTTCTTCAGTACGGTATTGGCAATTGCTGGAGAAGATTTTTCAATTGTTGCTTCTGACACCCGATTGAGTGAGGGTTTTTCCATTCACACCCGGGACAGCCCCAAATGTTACAAATTGTAAGTAGATATTTTTAATGACACTTTTCTTGTTGCCTTTGTGATGACCTAATACTAGCAGAGATTGCCCTTGTTAAACCATTTAATTCATGAATTGTTATGTTGCTTAACAGCATATCTTGCATTTTACCAGAAAAAAGGTTGTCTAGGTATTTCCGAAGACTCCACTATGTAATTTTGTATGGGATGTGCTTCACTGTCTACCAACAGTACTTCTAGAGGAAGCATTTTACTGGATGGCAGTGTATTTCCCTTTACCTTTCTGTCTGTTCACCCAAGTCTGCTTGGGGCTCTGTTACAATACCACAAAGTGGATAGCAGCAAACAGAAGTGCATGGCTCACAGTTCTGAGGCTGGGAAGTTGGCTGAAGCACCAGCCTCTGGTCAAGGCCTTCATGCTGTGCTGGGGCATTGCAGGAGGGCAAGAAGAGAGGGCAAGAGGGGCCAGGCGCCCCCACAATAACAGCATCAGGGCACTCCTGTGGGCACAGCTGTGCCCCTTCGCATACTGCCACACAGTTAAATTTTTGTGTGAGTTTGGGAGGAACCATGGTATCATTGTCCATTAAAAGATTTTAAAATCTGTGCTGTGTTCTTTTTCCCTCTCTAGAATATTCAGTTTAGAGATATCTTAAGTATTCCACACCTTACAGTATTAATGGATTAGGTAGCTTTCTTTTTTGTCTTTTTTGAGACAGGGTCTCACTATGCAGTTCTGGCTGGCCTTGAGCTCACTTTTGTAGCCCAGGCTGGTCTCGAACTCGCACTGATCTTCCTGCCTCAGCCTCCCCAGTGCTGGGATTACAGGTGTGAGCCACCACAACCGGCATAGCTTTTTCTGTAAAATAGGAAGATGACACCATATGCCCCTATAGCTGTATATCACCTAAATGCATCTTTTAGAGTGGCAGGATTTGTGTTTGATAGTTTAAAAAATGTGGTTGGTTGATTCCCAGTACAAAAAAAAAAAAGAAGGAAAGAATGGCTGCCAAATGGCTTTTAATTTGGATGTTGGTCACAAAGGCCTGCCTTGGAGCAGAGACTAGGGAGGCTTGGGTCCCAAGCATTGTGCTCTTGGTATGGTAGAAGTACATGAGGAAAGGAGACATCTCTTATGTCCTTGTCCCGTCCATGACTCACATCTTAGCAGTGCTGGTCAGTGTCGTGCCAGCTTCTTTCTGCTCCTTTCTTCTCCTCCTTTCCACCAGTGGGCTGTTTTCTTCCATGCAACTTTTAGAATTTCAGATTAGGAAATACAATTTTAAAGTCATCTTTGTGCGCTTGTGCCCATTTCGGCAACATCTGTGTAACATCTGATACACTGTGTACTGCCAAGTGAGCAGTGCATCTGCTTTGTGAGCTATTTACCCGTGTGCAGATAGAGAACAGCACAGTACAGCATCATCAGATACCCCAGTCCCATGCCCTTTGTGGCTGACCTAGCCCCACTGTTGCAAACTGCACCCTCTGGCCATTCACCGCATGAGAACTTCATCCCTTAAAGCACCTCGGTAGGCAGACCTGCATATGTAGACAGTGTACTGCCTCCCTAGAATAAGTACTTGAAAGCGTAAATAACATCCGAGGGGTACAGTAGAAAACTGAAAAGGAAAGAAACTGCTCAAAGAGAAGTAACAGCTGGGATGAGGGAAAGGAGAAAAGAAGGACTAAAAGAAGGGTAGTATGTATGTGTATACACAGGAGATCTTGGATAGTTGTACTGCTGATTTCTGCTGGCTGCTGAAACTGTTAATGCTTAATTGTTTGACTAATTTTGCATGCTTATATCTGGTAATCTGAACGACTGGAAGATGATATGAAATGTAATCATTGAATTCCTATCATTGTGTTTAGGGAAATTCCTTTTTTTTTTACAATTTTTAAATTTTATTTATTTATTTATTTATTTTTTCTTGTTTCAGAACCTTTGTTTATTTATTCACTCATTTTTATGGCCGGCTCAGCCGCCCTGACGGCAGGGCTAGCGCAGCATGTGGTGCCGGGGATCAAACTGTGGTCCCTAAAGCCGCCCAAGCTTTCCCAAGCAGGCGCTTTAGATCACTGAGCCATCCCGCTGGGCCCCAAGGATGGATTTTTAGTAGTAGGATTCTCGAGTGAAAGAAATATCTTAAGTCTTCACTAGATAGTGCTAAGCTACCTCAAGGGTACCTGTCCTCTCCCTCTCAGCAGTGTTTCCAAAGCTTTTTGGCCAGTCTTGTCAGTTGAGATTACCTCTTGTTAGGCTGGGAGTAGTAAGAAGCTCTTTGCCTATCTCGTTGGTGGCCTGTGTCTGCTTGCTTGCTTGCTTTTTTTTTTTTTTTTTGAGACAGGATCTCACTATGCAGTTCGGGCTGGCCTTGAGCTCACTTTTTGTAGCCCAGCCTGGTTTTGAACTCGCACAATCCTCCTGCCTTAGTCGCCCAAGTGCTGGGAGGCATGCACCACCACGGCACCACGGATCCTCGTTTTTTTCTTTAACTTGTATGTTCATAAAGTTTTACCCACATTTCCATTATATTATTATGTGAGAATTGTAATTTGAAGCATTTTCCTTATTTATAGGAAGCCATTATAGGCTAAAGAAATTAAGATGGTTTGATCGTATATGCTACTAATACATTTTCTTAACTTTTTTTGGACTGTTCATTTTTTTTTTTTTTTTTTTTAGAAAATAATGGTAATAGGATTTTGAAATTAAAATTGTCAAAGGTATGTTTTGTTTTATGGTCTTACCAATTGAGTATCCTAAAATACGTTTTTCACAGAACAGACAAGACAGTTATTGGATGCAGCGGTTTTCATGGAGACTGCCTTACTCTGACAAAAATTATTGAAGCAAGACTAAAGGTAGATGCTCTTGTACCTTCCTGTGCTGTTGAAGTCTATACTATCTAGGACAGGTAGATGTTCTAAGCTGGCTGCCCAAACTGTGATGTGTCCCAGAAATGAAACATACGATTCATGCAGTTTCTTTTCTTTTTTTTTTTTTTTAGGAATTTTTTATTTTTTATTTTATTTTATTTTTTTTTCTTGTTTCAGAACCTTTGTTTATTCACTCATTTTTATGGCTGGCTCAGCCCGCCCCGAGGGGCAGGGCTGGCACAGCATATGGTGCCGGGGATCGAACTGCAGTCCCTGAAGCCACCCAAGCTTTCCCAAGCAGGCGCTTTAGACCACTGAGCCATCCCGCCGCCCCCCCCCTTTTTTTTAAAGAATTTTTTATTTTATTTTATTTTATTTTTTTCTTGTTTCAGAACCTTTGTTTATTCACTCAGATTCATGCAGTTTCATTGAAGTCCTGTAATGTGAAAATGTCGCTTCAGACCATGCGCAAGTCTTTTGAAAGTTCTCTTCCCTCCATAATAAAATAGGTCGTCTGGCAGGAGGTAGCCCAGACTGCTAGACAGGAATGTGATTGAACAGTCTGCTGAGCTGTCCGTCTCTATATCCTTGCTCTCTTGGCAGACAGGACATTGAGCGGAAGTCAGAAGAGATTACAAGCATGGGCAAGAGTTGTAGTCTGTCTCTTGAAAGTGACCTGTAACATGACCTGAACACATTCGCAGGGCTGACCAAATGCTTTTTTGCCTACCACTTTGTGTTACTGTGGTGGGGTCACAGCCAGTGAGGCAGATAGCACTTAGTTTACCGAACCTTGGTTTCTAACTACTTGCAAAACCTCTGACTCTCGGCACCCACTGCCATCCCAGTACGCAAGAGGCTGAAAAAAAGGGGATCCTTACAATCAATTATTTTTGAAGAGATTTCTCCATTGAACTCAGGACCTTGCACTTGCTAGGCAAGTGCTTATTCTGTTGAGCTATCTTCCAGGCCCCTGTATTGGAATTGTGTAGAGTAAGGGTGCTACCTTCAGACCTCATGTTTACGAAGATTGGAACCCACCTTGGGTCTGATGGGGTCAGTGGACTTAATGTGTATCTCTAAAGGGCCAGGCAGTGTTTTGCACTTTGTGAGCTGTTTGGTCTCTGTCAGATCCACCCAACTCTGTTATACTAAGACAGAAGTAGTGTGTGACAAATCAGTGTGGCCGTGGTCCAGTAAGCTTTGACTTGCAGGAACATGCAGCAGGCCGAGGTCACTCAGGGACAGTGCACACCATCATTTCTTGGCCCCTGGCCCAGGTGGCAGAGGTGATTGAGGAAAATCTTGCCAGGGCATCTGCTGTGCTGTTGGTGTGCATTTGCTCTCAGATAGCTCCTGAGATGAAGGTGACAGGGATATAGGCTTTCTTGCTGTATTTCTTTGAGCAGAACTCTAAACCAAGGGTTGAGTACAAACTGGGCATTTTTATTTTCAAGACTTACGATCCCCAAATCTAGGGTGTTATGAGTTGTTTTATGTTAGTAATACTGAGTTGCTTGATCATGAAAGGAGTGGACGGGTTTTCCCATTTTGCTGGGGTGTGCCTCTGCCTTGTGTGAGGTGTGCATTCGCTGGACCATGATGAATTCTGCCTCCACGTGCCTGCTTTGTTTATTACGCAGATGTACAAGCATTCCAACAACAAGGCCATGACCACCGGGGCAATCGCTGCGATGCTGTCCACCATCCTGTACTCCAGGCGCTTCTTTCCATACTATGTTTACAACATCATCGGGGGACTCGATGAAGAAGGTAGAGCTGTGCTGTCCTGCAGGGGGAGAGGGTGGGGCATTTCGAGATGTGTGCATCTCCATTTGAGGTCAGAAAGAACCATGAGCACTATCTGGCCTGATAGCTTCACTCTCTGATTGTGGACGTGAGATGAGACTGCAGCTAGGTGGGAGGGCAGGGTACCAGAAGCTCACAGCGTGGGCCTTTCATGGTGTGTCTTGGAGAACCAGTTGTTTTACTGTTGTCACGGGCCTTTAACCATTCAGTACTAGTAATTAGCACTTTTACCCTTCAGAAAGAGTTCTGACCTAGAGAAGATTGACTGGAGTGTGGCTCTTAGTGATTTGTAACATGCACATTTGGCTCAGAAACTTCTTGTAGACTCATTTTTAATTATTGTTATTTTTTTGCGATAACAGACATTGAGCTCGGGACCTTGTGCTTGCCACTGCACTGAGCTGTCTCCCCAGCCCCTCAGAAACTTCTTGTAAAGTGATGTCTTCACCCCAGTTGTGCTTGCTTCAGAAGCACATACTAAATACAGGAACGTTGGGTAACTAATAGTCCTTGCACTTACCCTGCTGTTCCTGGAATCCATTTGAAGTAGCTCTGTGAGCATAAGATAGCAGTGTCTGCAGATCACGTGTGTATCCCTGGAGTTTCCATGATAGTTTTAATCAAAATCTGCATTAACCACGTGGGCACTCATGTTTTCCTCAAGTTTTTTTTTAGAAATTTTTATTTTATTTTTTTTTTTCTTGTTTCAGAACTTTTGTTTGTTTATTTATTCTTATGGCCGGCTCAGCCTGCCCTGAGGGCAGGGCTGGCGCAGTATGTGGTGCCGGGGATCGAACCACGCCGCCTAAGCTTTCCTAAGCAGGCGCTTTAGACCACTGAGCCATTCTCCCGGGCCTTCCTCAAGTTCTTAAACAGTGTTTCAGGCTAGACCATGTCACTATTCAGAAAAGTCTGCTGAGGGGCTAGGGATTTGGCTCAGCAGTAGAATGCTTGCCTAACAAGCTGGAAGCCCTGGGTTCGGTCCTTGGCACCAAAAAAAGAATAAAAAACCTAGAAAAGTCTGCTGGGTAAAAAGTGACAGAAACATCTGGTTAAGGACACAGTGGGGGGAACCTGGCTTCAGTTTTATTCAGCCAGATCTGTAGCTGGAGTCACCCCACAAGTGACCCAGAATTCCTTTGGGGGATTGCGCACACCTAGCCAGGATTCCCAGGATGAGAGCTCTGAACAGCAGGATGATGAACCTGTTAAAACACTTGTTAGGGAATGTGCCTGGATGGCACACAGCAGTCCTCTTGCTGTCAGGACAGCACAATGGCTTCCGCCTGGCGGGGTGGTGCAGATGCAGGGGAGCCCGGTGAAGAGTTCAGGTGAGGGTGTGAAGAATTTGGTTCAGTTCTGGGACTAGCTTGTAGTGGCCTAGCGACAGTTGCTAACCAGCAGCCGGAGCTTGTGTTCCGTCTTGCAGCAAGCCTGGCCCAGCATACCAGGTGCCCTGGAGCCCTGTGTCTTGTGCAGGGAAGGTCTGAGGAGAGGGTGAGCTCTTCTGAGCTCGCTGTCTGTTCTCTATAGCAGAGGAGTGAGTTTGTTCCTCTCCTTTTCTGACTCCTATGATTCCTTGGGGGATGTTCTGGTCAGGTTGGTGTTCAGGTGTTAGGCAGAGACATGCTAAGCTTCTACATCTGTCTGTCTGTACTTACTTATTTTTAAAACTTTATATTACGGCCGGCTCAGCCTGCCCTGGGGTGGGGCTGGCGCAGCGTGTGGTCCCTGTGGTGCATGAGCTTCCCTAAGCGGGTGCTTTAGACCGCTTAGCTATCCCACTGGCCCATCCTCATCTGTTTTTGATGCTTTGCACCTTCCTTGAATGCGGAAAGGAAATGCAGAGGGCAGTAGCAGTGCACTGTGCGGCACCGTGGTCCCTGCCGCCCGCCGTAAGCTGGCCTGGCGCAGTGTGCTGGGACGGCATCCATTCCGGCTGGCTTGCAGTCAGGCTGGTAACTGAGAGCGGCACCGTTGGACCTCGTGGGCCAGACCACTGGTAACAGATTCAAGCCATGGGGTCTGGTGTGCTTGACTTCAGCATCTTTGACTTCATGAGTGTCTGACATCTTCCTGTGGTTCTTTACATTTATTTTTATGTATGTGTGAAAGCATCAACTGTCCATGGGCCATTTTCAGCTCATTCTCCTGTGTTTAGTTCTATTTCCCAAACACTGAATTTGCACCATCGAGGTGTCGTCCAGTGTGTGATTTTGACAAACAGTGCTCATGGCGGTATTTTGCTTTCTGTTCTGGCAAGATGATGGTTCTTGGTGTCCCGTGTCATCTTTCCCACTAGCACACTACCACAACACAGTACAGGTGTGAGAACATACCTATTTATATTCCAGAGTTCTGATCTGTGCCATGCCAGCTCGAGTCCTGTGAGCGTAGTTCCTCCCTCGGACTTGCTGTGGCTTTCTCACTGTTTGCTCCTTGGCCCTGATGACCCGCCCCTCACTCAGGGCAGACCAGCAGCCAGGTCTGGTGAAGGTGCCCTTGCAGGGTGTCCTTGGCCCTCCCCATGGCATTCCTGGCCTGCTTCTGGCTGTGAGTCCCTGTATCCCAGGTGCCAAGCTTCTTAATGATTTCCTCCTTTATTGTAGTGCTGTATATCTCCTGAGTATTTCAAGGAAAATAATGGGAGACCTTTTATGAGACTGCGCCCAGCCTTCTGCAGTGTCTGCTGGCTGATAGCAGCGCTACTGATCTGGGGAATGTTCTCCTGTCTTTCCTGCGCTCCGCTTTCTATTTTCCTAGCCCCTCCATCTGTGTTCTCCAGCTCCACAGCAGTTAGTACCCCATACAGCATTTTCTTATTTTATCCTAGATACTGTCCATGTCTTTGTCTTTTTGTTCTACTATTTGTAGATCTTTTCAGCTTTAGCATTTCATTCTTTTTTTTTTTTTTGGTCTTTTTGAGACAGGGTCTCACTATGCAGTTTAGGCTGGCCTTGAGCTTGCTTTGGTAGCCCAGGCTGGTCTCGAACTCACACCAATCCTCCTGCCTCAGCCTCCCGAGTTGCTGCGATTACAGGCGTGTGCCACCACGCCCCGCTTAGCATTTCATTCTTACTGCTTTTCCATCTAGTGACCTTAATTTATGAGAGCTTTTTCTTACTTTTTAAAAATCCTGACCATTGGATAATTTTGTACTTAATTTGATTTTTTTCTTTTTTTCTTGTTTCAGAACTTTTGTTTGTTTATTTTTATGGCTGGCTCAGCCTGCCCTGAGGGCAGGGCTGGCGCAGCATGTGGTGCTGGGGATCAAACCACAGTCCCTGAAGCTGCCTAAGCTTTCCTAAGCAGGTGCTTTAGACCACTGAGCTATCCTGCCAGGTCCCAATTTGAAGGGTTTTAAGGATTTTTTTTTTTTTTTTTGGTTTTATGGTTCTTTACAGTTCATTACTTTTATTTTTCTCACCTTCTGTGTTGGAAGCTTACTTCAAATTTCAGTTGATGCTGGTCTGCTCACCTTGAAGGGTGACTTAGTGAGTCTGATTTTAGAGGTGTGTGTTGCTGTGCCTTGCCCACTGACAGGCTGAGGTGGGTGCAGGCGCCTTCCGTCTGCAGCCTGGCTGAGGTGGGGAGGAAACCTGCTGGTTGACTGACCACTTAGACATGGGAGAAGAGGGCTGGTGGTCTCTGTTCCATGCTGCTGTCTTCAAGCCTTCTCTGGCCTTGCTCCACTCTGGGCCTGGTGTCCAAATGCAGGCCCTCTGCTAACGTCTCCACAGACTTTGCTCCTGTGAGTAGCAGTGGGAAGGGGATCCTGCGGGGATGGGCCCCACAGCTGTCCTTCAGTGTCAGCACCTTCTGCTTTGGCCTCTGTGTCTTTGATCTTATTGCCATACTTTTAAAAAATTGTCCCCCAAAACTAAAAGTGGTTTAGTTTTTCTGCAGTGCAAATAAACACATGCTTATGTACACACTTGAGAGATTTATGTAAATAGAACATATGCGCCCCTAAGCTGAAACCTAAAATGACTTACAATTCAGAAGTTTGACCACAAACCTGCTGCCACAGTAGAAAGATCCAAACTGAAATTTGTTTCATCCACAAATGTATTTAAAATACTGCATGAAATTACTTTCTAATTGTGTATTAAGTATCTATAAAATAATTTTATGTTTAGGCTTGGATCTCACCTCCCCAACATTTTGGATGAGAGATATTCATACTCTCTCCCTTCCCCCTCCCCCTCTTCTTTCCCCTCCTCTCCCTTCTCTCTCTCGCTCTGTCTGCCTCCCTCTCCCCCTCTCTCCCTCTTTTCTCCTCTTCCTTTCCTCCCCCTTTCCCTCCCTCCCGCTTACCCTATGTCACTGTACATCTGATCATTGGATGTACTATATGGATAGATTCAAGTTATCTAGGTATGTACAATGAATATACATAGTACTAGGAATTAAACCCAGGGCCTTTGCATTGGGCTATATCCTTATTAACCTTCTTTGTTGTTGTTGTTGTTGTTTGTTTTTTATTTTTTTATTTTTTTTTTGTGGGACTGGGGTTTGTACTCATGACCTTGCACTTGCCAGGCAGGCACTTGTGCCATGGAGCTATCTCCCCAGACCCGTTTTTTAAAAGACAAAGTCAGGCCAGCCTGATAGCTCTAGCTTTCAGAAGTGGCAAGTGGGTGGTGAGAGCGTTGTCTTTCTCTTCCAGGGCCCCCAAATGAGTTGTCGCTGTGCACATGGAGCATGTGAGGGGCATGTTTATTGTAGCAGGAATTACCTGAGGGTCCTATGCATTATTATTAGCTCAGCATCCTCTCTGCGGGTTTTACACCATTAACCTGTGTTATAGCTAAAATGAGCAGCCTGGTGAGGTTGATGGCAGGACTTGCCCCTAACCACTCTGGCTCCCAAGTTTGCGCTCTTTCTGTGTTTATTCTGTCATTGCTGGGACATATAGCTGACACACAGGCTTAGGGAAGGAAAGGTTCATTTGGTCTGGAGTAGAGGCTGGTGCGCTGCCATGTCTAGGATGATCTGTGCCATATCTGTTAAAAGAGGCCATTCACCTGGGGTGGGGTGAGGATGGGGTGTGGGGGGTTTGCTGTCAGTTTAAGGGTTCTTGGCTTTCTGGCCCTGCCCCTCAAGCCCCACCCTGGTCCTCTGGCCCTGCCTCTTAAGCTGCATGCTTGACAGCCCCATGATTTACATGAGGCTTTGGGGGAACAATTAGATACAAACCATAATGCTTTCCTTTTAAACATTGCTGTGTTGTATGGTGAAGATGCAATTTTTGTAACTAATAAATTTTAGGTTGCTTGTGACTTGCTTTTTTAAACAATGCAGAATGTCATTTTTGCTTGTTCCATTGTGTGTGTTTAAACAGTAAGACTCTTCATCACTGCAATGTAAAAACAAATTATAGGCAGGTGTAATCTTTTATAGGTGGTATTTGTATTTTTCTGAAATTCTGCCTTTATTAAATACTGGGTTTCACATTATGTCAAATGATATCTCTACTATTAAGCACTCAGTAAGGGTTTCATGTGATTGCTCACACAATTAGCACTGAGAAACTTTTAAACTGTCAGGTTTATTCTGGGGGACTGTCACAAAGTACTGGTGAGAACTAGGGTTAGGTTAGATTTAGAGTGGACTCATGAGAACTGTCCTTTGTGTCTGTGAAGCGCCTCCATACTGGGGGCCACAGGCCACCCCCAGTATTAGCTTGAAGAGAGCAAAAGGCTGCTAGAAGACAGGTCGGCCCTGTGCCTCAGGCTGTGGTCTTGTTTCCTCTGGCTTGTTTCAACTGCTTGAAGAGCAGTTGGGAGGAGTTGGACATCTGCACAGTGGTATGTGTAGTGCAGATGTCCTGGTTGTTGGCTAGAAGTAGAGCTGAGTTGGTGTGCATTTTGTATCATGTGATCATGATTGGAGTTGTTTTTCCTGTGGGTTGGTGGCATCAGGAGCCAGTCTTTATAGAAATTGTTTTCTTGCTGCAGGAAAGGGGGCTGTGTACAGCTTCGATCCTGTGGGCTCCTACCAGAGAGACTCCTTCAAGGCTGGAGGCTCAGCAAGTGCCATGCTGCAGCCCTTGCTGGACAACCAGGTAAAGAGCTGGGGCCCCCCCTGCAGTGAAGATCAGATAGGTGTTTCTCCCCCTGGTCCTCTCCACTCTCCTCAGCTGCAGGTTGACCCTCCAGGGGCCCCCACATGCCTTGACTTTGGCCTGTATTCCTCTGACCTCTGGGTGAGGCTACAGTGAGGGGCCCTGTTTTCAGTCTTACATGGTACCTTACGTGAGGTTATGAAACTACCTCTTTCCCATACTCACCACTTCTAAGTAACTGATTTTGTATCCTGACTGTAAAGTATATTGAGACTTCTATTGTTGGATATATTTCCAAGTATTCTTTCTGCTTCCATACCTGATTTCCTGAGTCATCCTGCCCACTCTTGGGAAATATGATTTGTATGGGCCTCCCTGCTGCTGAATTTATTTATTTATTTACTTACTTACTTACTGGGGAAAAAAAGACAAGGTAGCAATGAGACAGCTTCAAAACAAGTTATTAGGATGGTTACAGTTAATACCATGCATATTGTTGTCTTTATTGTAGCTATTCAGAGGAAAAGTTGCAGACTTTTTTTTTTTTTTTGTCTTTTTGAGATGGGTTCTCACTATGCAGTTCAGGCTGCCCTTGAGCTCATTTTGTAGCCCAGGCTGGTCTTGAACTCACACTGATCCTCCTGCCTCAGCCTCCCAAGTGCTAGGGGTTACAGGCGCGTACCACCACGCCCCACTAAACCCGATATCTTGTCTAAACAGTATTACTTCAAACTTTCTCAATGAACTAAAACAAAGTAGCTATGAATCTATCATATATGTGTATGTGTATATATTTGTGTGTGTGTGTGTGTGTGTATATATATATATGTATATATATGTGTGTATGTGTATATATGTGTGTATATATGTGTATATATATATGTGTGTATATACATATATATATATGTTTTTCTTTTTAAAGTTTCTAATACTAGGAGAAAATATACCATGTCTTGTAAGTAGATTGTAAGTCAGAGATATAGTATGAATTATAAAACAAAAAGTAATTAATATTCAGAAAATTAATTAAATATTTCAAAACTATTTGAAAGTTCAAATCAAATCATGATTCCAACTTAGAGGCCAGAATGTTATGTATCATATGTACAAATCTGTAATCAATTCAGAGTACTCGCATAGTGTTTCAATAGGTGAATATATAAAAAGATATCAGCTAAGAAAAAGTTTCCATGGTAGTAAAGATTTACTAAGAATAAAACATAAATACTGGAATTGCAAATATCTGACCAGAACCTCTAACAGGTTGGGGATAGGATATCACACAAACTTCTAGTATGTCATGTACATGGACAGTGTCCAGGGTGCTTACCACTCCTGTCTGCCTGCCTGCCAGCCTGACCTCTGGTGACCCCCCACATGCAGACCACTTTTCTTTGAACTGAAAAAATGTCCTCCTCCTGTCTTTGCCCTGCTCCAGGCAGGAGCAATGCGTGCTCTTCCCCTCTGGTATCTCACTGCTCTCCTGCTCCCAGTGTGATTTACCTGGACTGTCTTGGTGTGTGTCCTCCATCGCAATGCTTTCTGTCTAGTGTCCCACATACCCACATCTTCCCTTGCTTCACATTTGCTGCCCAGGGGTGTTTGTGGGCATCTGGTCTGTGTGGCTCAGCCAGTACTAGAGGACATTTCAATGTGATGTGACGCATCCATTGTATGTCCCTGTACAAGAATGTGTGTTGGGGGAGGCGGGTATATTTATTTGGTCTCACTGTACTGAGCTGATACCTCAGCTCATGCACGTCTGCTGTCCCTCCAGGTTGGTTTCAAGAACATGCAGAATGTGGAACATGTGCCACTCTCTTTGGACAGAGCCATGCGTCTGGTGAAAGATGTCTTCATTTCTGCAGCTGAGAGGGATGTGTATACTGGGGATGCCCTCAGGATCTGTATTGTGACCAAAGAGGGGATCAGGGAGGAGACCGTTCCCCTGAGGAAGGACTGATACATGGGCTGTGCCTGGGCGTATCCAGCAAGTTGGTTTTATTAAAAAAGTGAATTCCTTGCTTTGTTATAATGGCCCCTCTCTGAGCAAGACAGACCTAGCAGTAGAGTCCTTCCCTGCATTTTCTTCCTTTTTTCTGTGGCTCTCTTTTTCAGGAATATTTTTGTATGTTGAGTTTGTAAATGTAGCTCATGCAGTCTTTCCTCACATCTGTGAGCAAGGACTTGGCCTGGAGAAAGAAGCTCCACCTGAGTGGGCCCAGGGCTCTTGCTGTTCATCCTACCAGCTTGTCTGAAGGACCCCCAAACCACCAGAGGGCACAGTACGTATCAGGCACACTACTGCAAAGCTTTTCCTTTTCGATGCTTTCCACAGCTTGTGATAGCTGTGTTAGAGAAAACTCTTCAAGCAGAGGATAGGAGACTCTTTATCTCAAAGTGCTTGCTGCAATTAAACCTGAATACTGAAGTTTTAGTTGAGAAGGAAATAATTTACCTGGTGCTCTGGCTGCAGTGCAGCTGCTTGCGGGCCATTGGTTCCCCGTCACTGACCTGTGGCATAGTGGAGGTTTTTGTGCTTCCTCTTAGAAACTACTTTGGTTTACTTTGCCTCTTGGTAAAAATTTAAATCATGAAAAGTCCTGGCACACAGCGCATTTGTAAAGCTCTGCCAACAGTTCTGGGCTGTGCCTGTCATAAACCCTGGGGTGTGACAGTGATATCGTGTTCATGTGACAGTGTCTGTGTTAGGTTCTCTGAGGAGACACAACCTTTGCAGTGGTTCTCAGCCTTTCTAATGCCATGACCCCACAATACAGTTCCTCATGTTGTGGTGATCCCAAACCAAAAAATGATTTTGGTGGCTTCTTCAAAACTGTAATTTTGCTACAGTTATGATTTGGAATGGCTTTAGGCGACCCCCGCCAGGGTCATGACCCACAGGTTGAGAACCGCTGCTTTAGGACCTATATGTGACTAGATAGAGAAGAGGTTTAGTGGGGAGCCAGTGCTCTGGACAGTGGAGGCTGGAAGCCTGGTGACACACTGCAGGCAGAAGACCTGTAATCCTCGGGCTGGCATTGGGGCATTCCAAGGCCAGAGAACCTTCTGATACTCCCACAGGAGAACAAATTCCCCTTGCCTGTGGTTTTCATTTATGTGGGTCCCACATCCAGGGCGCATCCTCCCCGCCCAGCCCACTAACTTCTGTACACCCACAGACAGTGTTTACCATCTGCCTAGGCCCCTTTAACACTGGTCAGATTAGCACCTGATGCCATGGTATTCCAACTAAAAGCAGAAGGCTCCCACTCAGAAGGTACATTGTCCACCTTGATGGCTTACTGGTTTTCTAGGTTTCTACTGATTCCATGTTCTGTGTTTCACTAGTTTAAATTACACGCATTGGGTGACTAGGAGCCTGGTGAGCGCATTGCCTGAGGTTGCCAGGGACGTTCCACAAGTTAGCGAAGGTGGAGATCTTTCCCTTCTTTAGCTGCAGATTATTTTGCATGGCATTCTGGAGTCTCTGGATACTGTCTCATTACTGGAGGCTGGACTGTGTCAGCAGGTGGCTATTGGGCTCCCTCGCCAGCGATCATTGGGGAAGCGTCTGCAGACTGCCAGGCCACAGTTCCTTGCCTCTGAAAGGCAGTGGGTTGCATGTACAATTTACTTTCACAGTTAGCCTTCAAGAGTGCTTCTCAAGCTCCCATGCTGTGCAGACTCCTGCCTGTGTGCTGCAGAGTGAAATGGATTAGCAGACTGACGACTACTAAAGGAGAATCACCCAGTTCCCTCCCTCTTGGAAATGTGAGCAGTGACACTGTCCACACAGTTGGATTTGGATGCGTGTTGATGGTGGGTGTGTCCTGTGGTTGTCAAACAGCGCAGACATTTCCTGCAGCCTGCCTGAGGTCGTGCCCTCTGGAGATGAGGTTACAGATGTAGGCTGAGCCTGCAGCCTTACAGTGCTGCTGTTGCCATCTTTCCCATAGACCTGGTCCTGCTCCACAGTGATGTGGAGCCTGCCTAAGAGGAGTGTGACAGTCTAGGAAAACGTTCTCTGTTACCAGGTGTCTGTTACTCCCTGATGGGTTTTCTGTTCTCTAGTGAGCCTTCATGACCCCTGAGTGTGCACACTAACACCTAGAGTCAACCCTGGAGTCTCCATGCCCTCGACTTAAATCAGGGTACCATGGAAATGTCAGAATGAGCTCCTCACCTGTGTAAGACATCTTTCCCAAGATCTAGATTGGGAACGTAGAGAATTTAAAGGAAAGCCTAGGTGACACTGTGTGTATATATACAGTCTGAGAACTGCATCTCTGAAGTGGACAAGCTCAGCAAGGTGTAAGGTGGGACTGAACATCACTCGAGCTCAGTGAGAGGAGATGATTGTCTCGTAGCTCAGCTCTTCTTTATGAGAAAGATAAAAATGGAAGCAGATAACTTCCATAAGCTGTTATTTCTCTGATGCTGGGGCAGGAAGTCACACTAGGCTGTCAGCACGGCCTTCATATGTAAGTGTAGTGGATCAGCGTGGTGTTGGGAATGTGGGTGGGTTCAGTGGCGTTCAGTGGAGGATCAGTGCAAGGCTGGTGGTCAGGATTGTGGGCTGTGGGGTGGGATCAGCGGTGTGGAGGTCGGGGTATGCAGTGAGGGGGCTGGGGGGGCGACGGTGTTCCTGTAGGAGATGTGACGGGGGTCCACCCAGGTGGGAAGGAACGTGGGCTGAGTTGAGTGGAGTGAGGGGTCATTAGCAGATGGAGATGTGCAGCATGAAGTTATGGGAGTAGAGCATGAAGCTGGTATAGTAGAGTGTGCCGCAGTGGGCTGTGAGGTGACAGCTGTGGAATGTGGGCTCAGAAAAATGGAGTGTGAGAGTCAGAAGAAGGTAGTGTGTCATGCAGTGTGTCGCTCAGCTGGAGTGTGGGGCCTGAGACTTGGAGTGAGAGTGGCTGGAGTGAGGACCAGTGATACGGAGTGGTGGGTTAATGGTACGGAGTGTGCTGTCAGTGGTGTGGATCAGGTTGGAGAATAGGCTCAGGTGTGGAGCATAAGTGATGAGTGTCTAGTTAGTTGGGCAGAATGTGTGCTATCCATGTGGCATTTGTGTCAACTTTGAGTGTGGGTTGTGTAGTGTGGCATCAGTGGTATGGAGGGTGGGGACAGTTGCAAATTGGCTTCAAGTTTGGAGTGGAAGTCAGTTTTGAGGTATGATCAGTGGTATGGGGTGTGGGGTCAGGGTTGTGGGAGGGGGCCAGTGGTGTGGACTTGAGATAGTCAGTCATGTGAAATGTCGGGCAGAATGATAGAATATTTACCCTGCTGTGGAGTGTAAACCCAGCGGGACTGGAGCTATGGAGAATGGAGTGAGTGCTGTGGAGTTTGGTGGTCAGTTTTATGGATTGTGGGGCCAATTGTGGTAGGGTTCAAAAGAGCCACATTTAATATACTGCTATATTCATAGGATATGCAGGTAGGCTTATGGTGGCTGCCTTGCAGAATACAGATGGCTCTCGGCGCTGGAGGGCTGAGTGGGCCCAAGGTAGGAGGTCTGGAACTCACCAGAAAGTTCTGTTAGTACTTGAAGGGTCTGTACTGCGTATCCTTTCCAAGCTGGAGGCCCAGGGGTCTGCACTACAAGCAGTGCTGAAGCCTACAGTTCCTTTGAAGAAGCTGACTCAAGACACCTATTTTCTTTTCTTTTTCTTTTTCTTTTTTTTTTTAAATTTTTATTTGTTTATTTTTTTCTTGTTTCAGAACCTTTGTTTGTTTATTCACTCACTTTTATGGCCAGCTCAGCCCGCCCCGAGGGCAGGGCTGGCGCAGCATGTGGTGCCGGGGATCGAACCGCGGTCCCTGAAGCCGCCCAAGCTTTCCCAAGCAGGCGCTTTAGACCACTGAGCCATTCCTCAGGGCCCCAAGACACCTATTTTCTGTCCCCTTTTCATTTCATCGGGGCTACATGTGAGCTTATTGGCTGGTGCTGCTCACACCCAGGGCGAGTCATCTGTCTTCAGGAAATCCCCTTAGCCATGCCCAAATGCTGATCAAGCAGTTGGGCCTTTTGTAAACTGACATAAGGTTAACATAATCTGCCCCTGGTGAACTTGTTGACCAGACACATCTTAAACCATACTTGGTCTCCAAATACAGAGACAATTAATTATCCATGTTGTACAGCTGTCCTGCATACAAATAGCGATGCACTCATTCGCTCCCCAGAATGAAGGGCAGGTTTTCTTTAGTTGACAGTTATTCCTAACATGAACAGGGCCAGGGAGATAGCTTGGTAGAGTAAGCGCCTGGAAAGTGCAGGGTCTTTTTTTTTTTTTTTTTTTAAGTGCAGGGTCTTGAGTTCAATCCCTGGTATCGCAAACAAACAGACAAAAAAAGCATAGGTGAATAGGTACAATACTTTACCATTATTAAGTCTAACTTTATATTACATAGGGATCATTAGCAGAGTACGATTAGAGTCCACGTTTTCTAGCTGGCATTTCTAAAGCTAGTATTCCGTTGGTCTTGCTGATTGGGGGGCTTCATTCGTGAAGGTTCTAGACCATCTGTCATCCTGTCTGGAGTGGGTTGTTGTTCCCCACCGACTTTAATGGCAGGTGTGGTAACCGAAGAAGGCACCCAAGAGATCTCCTATACTTGGAGGTATGCCCTCCCTTCACTGTGGAGTGGCCCAACCCCCCCTCCATAGTCTGGGTCAGTCACCCTTGCCCACACTAACTCCCTTTTTAGCTTGTTTGCTCAGAGGCATGAGAAGACCAGAAAGAGCAGATGGAGTCTTATCTTCCAGTTAGGTGTGGAATTGTAGTTGTGCTGCCTGGTACAGCCCTTTCAGCTCTAGGATTAAGACTTCGTGGCCAGCAGAGCCTAAGGTCATGGGATTAGGAAGCAAAGCTTGCTAGATCTCTAGGGTTCATGAGTGATTCTGTTCCTACCTGGAGCCCTTGATTTCTGGACCCATGGACTCTGGCTGTGGGAGACATGGTACCTATAGTAGATACTGATTCAAAGCAGACACAGCTTTTTGAAGAACCCTGCCCCAGCCCTGCAAGCTAATGTCACCTGGCTGATGTTGCAACTGCATCTTCAGAAGAATAGTCCACCTCTACCAGTTCAGCCACTTATGCATGGCGAGGACCTTGATAACCTGCGTATTCTATGAGCGTGAGCACATTGCCTCTCTTCTTTGGCCGTTCTGTTGATCGGTCAGATGCAGTGTTGCGCAGGATTCGTGACAGTAGCTAATGCATTCAGTGAGTCTGGACAGTAGTTTTGGCAGAGGCGTTACCTGCAGAGAAGACCCTGAGTAGGTGTCAGTGCCAGCAAGGGCAAGCTCTGCCCTGTCCACGATGGTCCGGTGTGGGCATATTGGGCATTCAGCAGTGGCCGTTACCAGATCAGCCTCGGTGAATGAAACCGTGTATGTTGCTGAGCCCATGCATAACTCATTCCTGCCCCCATGGCTATTTCGTCTATACCTCAGTGGGCAATGACGGGTAGCTGACTACAGAAAGGGCCCTCATATGCACTTATTAGTTTCCTTCTGTAGAGGTCATATTTTGGTGAGTGTTTGGAACATGAATGTATTTATGACTGGAGTCCCTGCTAACCAATATGTGCTACAGACCTGGACAGCTAACATAACCCTGAGGCAGGACAGTGCAAGTGTAGTGCTGGCCTTACCAGCTGAAAACAGATTGTTTTTGGTGGGCCTTTGGACAAGTATGGAAAGGAAGGCGTTGGCCACATCGGTAGCTGTGTGGTGGGTGCTGGGCACCACCTCTGATCCAGCAGCTGCAGTTTGCAGTCATGTGATTCAGTTTACAGCAGTCCGCCATCCTTCAGGGTCCTCCTGTCTTCTGCACAGGGAAAATGGGAGAATTTAATGGGAATGTGGAGGAGCTCTTCCCCCTACCCCATCTTGCAAATCCTTGAGAGTCAGTGTTGTTCGTGGCGTACTGTTTTACCAGGTAAAGGCAACTCTAATGGCTTTTGTTTGCCCTTTCTAACCAGAGTAGCTCTCACACTACAGGTTAGGGAGCCAATGTGAGGATCCTACCAATCACTAAGTGTATCTATCCCCACTGTGCTTTCTGCAATGGGAAATAACTGCACGATGGACTGGGGGCCTGTTGGAGCCACTGAGTCAGGCCTTTGCGAAAACTCCGCTGACTGCTGACCACCATGGGCCCCTTCTCTTCCTGGGAGCTTGGGCTCCCTGGAGTTAGCATTCACTCAGAACCCGTGCCCACAAGTCCCTGAATTGTCTCCTAATTTCTTGGCCCCCCCCCCACATATGGTTACCCTGTTAAAAGGCATTGAGTCCCTTTGAGGAAGGATGAGAGAAAGATTGTATAAATTTTTGGTCATGCATCAAGGTCCTTCCTCCAGAGGACTCAGCTACTCTGTCACTCAAGGCATCCCAGGTCAGTGAACTCTGGTGTGCAGTGTAGGTTTAGAGGTGGTATGGAAGTTTGGAGTTGGTCATGTGACGTGTGAGGCAGTATGGTAGAATGCTGGTCCCCGTGACATGGAGTTTGGGTCCAGTGTGATGTGCAGTCAGTGGTGTGGAGCTTAGGATCAGAGGCCTGAAGTGGGCTTTAGGGTTAGTGTTATGGAGTGTAGGGTCAGTTGTGAGGAGTGTGGGAGTCAGGTATTTAGGGTCAGTGTCCTGGAGTGTGGTGGTCACTTGTGGAGCATGGGGTCACTGGTATGAAATACAAGGTCAGGGTTATAAAGGGTGGGGTGTGTGTTGTGCAGTGTGTGGTTGGCGGATTGTGTTGAGTGCCGCGGTGTGTGGGTCAGTGGTGTGGCCTGCGCTGGCACTGGTGTTGAATGCTGGTTTGTGTGGTAGAGCAAGGGGTCAGTTTTCTAGAGTGCAGGATGTAGGTGTGAGCGTGGGCCAGTAAGGCAGGCCTGGGGTGCAGCGAGGAGGTCAGTGTGAGGCAGGTTGGTCCTCGTGTGCAGCAGAGGCATGCATCTGAGTAGTGAAGCGAGGACAGACATTGCGTGGTGAGTAGGGCTGCCGGCACACTCGTGAGACTCTCCCTCCTGTGCCCCCACCCCCAAGCCCCACTGCCTAGATAAACGGTCCTGCAGGGAGCTGAGGGTGGCCACACCACGTAGCTGGCCAGCCAGAGGATGGCGAGGGGCCTGCAGCTACGCAGGAGCTCTCAGCCGTGCCTGTACCTTGGCCCTGCACAGGGCCACCAGCAGTCCTCGGGTCTCCCTGCAGGTCAGCCTGCCTCCCACCAGGTCCCAGCGAGTGGGCTGCGTCACAGCACGGGCCACATCCTTTACTTTCGTCACCAGTTGTACTAATACTTTCCAACTTCGTCTGATGTCCTCTGGGGCTGTAGCCATGATACCTGCCCAAGTCCAGGTAAAAGTAGATTTTCTCCTAGTGATATCCCCACGTCTGAGCTGCCCTAAATTTCTGCAGAGCGCTTGTGGACATGGCACTTAGGCTAGCTGACATGAAGCAGCCTGCCTGCTTCTGGCTGAAAGAGGAGCATGTGGCTGTGCGGCTGGCTCTTCGTGGTTCCTGCAGCAGGCCCAGTCTGCCTCAAGGGAGTTCAGCGGCTGCTGCGTCCCAGTTCTGCTGGGGGCCTGAGAGCTCTGCACATCAGCAGATGCACCCTTAGCGCCCTCACCCACTTTCAGGAGGGGTTTGTACTGGTTTGGAGGTGGCATCCGCATTTGCTGCCTGCGAGAAGCAGAGGCCTGTCACCACCAGGCCAGGCCGCCTTCCCTCTGGGTGGCAGGTGTACCTGCCCACCTCAGTGTGACTCAGTGGCCACCTTGTCCTCCTGGCCCGAGTGGCTCCATGAATCCTGTGTATCATGTTTGAAGTTAGGTTTCTGTGAAAGGAAAATACTCAAAACTAATGCAGGAGGTGCACGGGACTGGGTGTGGGCTCTGTGGAATGCCTTGCCCATGTCCCTCTCCCTGTGGCCGCCAGGTGGCAGTGTGGACTCGTCCAGCCAGGGCACCTGCCTCTGCACCCTGTGGGGAGCTCCACATCCCAGGTGCTCAGCCCTTCAGTTCCTGTGAGGGGCCTGGCCCGCCTATAGCCGGGGAGAGGAACAGTTGTGAGTGCTGTGACCCAGCTCCTCCTCTGGCAAAGTGCAAAGGACAGGAGATAAACCCAGCGGACTGCAGTAAGCTGGGGAGGTCTGGGAATGTGGAGGAGGGGAGACAGGCGTTGGTTAGGGTTTGAGGAGATGAAAGGCAACACAGGAGGTTTTGGAGCCACGTGTTTTTGTGAATAGGGTAACTAGTGTCAGGACTTTTCCAGTACTAGGTGTACCCGGGGTCTCCACGCTGAGCTACCTCCCAGCCCTCTTTCTTTAGATGAGGTCTTAGTATGTAGCCCAAGTTCTCTTTGAACTCCCCATATAGCCCAGCCTGGCTTCCAGGTCATGATGATCCTCTCTGCCTCCTGGGCTTTGGGATTGCAGCCCTCCTGCTTCAGCCTAGTAGAGCACTGAGGTCACAGATGTGCCCTGCTGAATCTGGCCGGAGGACGCACTGAAGTGCTTTGTGCAGCCTCTGGCGAGAGCTGGACCAGAAGATGTAGCGTCGGATTCACGTTCTGACTCTCCCTTCTGACCTTCCTCTCCGCGCATCTTCGTTTTGTGCTCCCAGGTCCTTCTTATTGCTTGTGCTCCACTGTGTTCCTTTCAGGTGGGCCTTGAGGCTGCGGCGCAGTGAGGACCCAGGTCTATAAAAGCCACTGAGATTCTCAGTGGAGGATTTTGTGTCGGAATCGAGAAGCAAAGTCTGATCAGAGCTCTGGCTCCCAGGCAGATACTGTAAGTGCTGTTCAGCTGCTAGAAAACAGAGGCTTGTCTTCCTCCCTGGTAGCTTTGAGTGCCTGGCTCGCCAGGAGCTGGCCTGGGCTGCCTCGTGTGCTGCAGCCCAGCTCAAATGCAGTCCCCGTGTTTCACAGGGACTTTTGCTTTTTTCACTTCTGCTGGGATGAGAAATCAAGTCCAAGGCAGATCCACCACACCAGAGATGAAAGGAGTGTGGAGGGGTGATGATGCCACTTCCTGCACCACAGGGGAAACATATTTGAACTCAGGCTGTCTGTGAATAGCAACACTTATAATGAGCATATATAATACATGCTGTTTTATTTTACTTTTTTTATGTCTTTTTGAGACAGGGTCTTGCTACGCAGTTGAGGCTGGTCTTGAGCTCACTGTTATAGCCCAGGTTGGTCTTGAACTCATACCAATTGATCCTCCTGCCTCAGCCTCCCAAGTGCTGGGATTACAGATGTGCACCATCACGCCTGGCTTATATAAACTATTTTAAAAGCTGTGTCTGGATCTTGTTTTCTTGTACATTCCCAGCTCTCATTGGCAGTTTTAATTGGTTTATTAGAGCTGACTGGGGACCTGTGAGGCACCAGGAGGAAGGTGAAGACTGCCACTCCGTCTCCCGTTTTTGCCATCCTCCCATCTACAAATCTACGAACTGGTGCTGGCCGGCTTCCCCTTTGGTCCCTGGAGGGCCACACCGGCTGCCTCCCTGCCTGCCCTGCGTGCTGTGGGCAGGGTCTCTGAGCCTTCTCGGTCTTAGGCCAGGCCGGCTCGTGCTCCTGCTCGCAGGCTAGGAGCCGGAGATGTCATGGAGCGTCCTGGGAGGTTGCGCTTGTCTTGTGAGGCCCTTCACAGAGAACTTGTCCTGAAAGCTATGGGGAGCGAGCCTGCCAGCTCGCCTTCCCCCTTCCAGTGCAGACCATGGTAGGGGTGGAGAATTGGAGGACAGGGCCCAGGAGGCTCAGTGTGAACACAGAGCTGTGTGGTGGTGGCGCCCCTGGAGCTCTGACAAGGACGAGCGAAGCCGGCATTGCCATGCCATGGATCAGTAGGAGGAAACTACACTTTCTCCAAGAATTGGAATTTGCTGTCATTTCAGGATGGGATTGGGATATTTGCTTCAGACTCTTCCTAACTCTGGAAGCATAGCAGGCCAAAAGAAAAGTACCTAAGCAATGCCCCCGGGAGCGTCGGGAGCCCTGGGAGAGCCCCTGGGAGAGCCCCTGGGAGGCGTGTCCATGTAGCAAGCCAGTGTGAGGCAGCTGTGCCGCGGCCTGAGAAGGGCAAGGGGGTTGCAGCAGCAAGAGAGAAACTGTCCTTGTGACGATTGTGTCGCCCTATCCCAGAAATTGAAAGTGTGTCTTAAACGGTGATGTCCGAGGTGCCCACAGCAGGCAGGGAGGCGCTGCAGCCTCCAGCGGGCAGGGCTGTGGTGAACAGCAGAGGCTCTGGGAAGGTGCTCCCTGGCCACAGCCCTGGGTGCTTCCCTCACCGAGCGATATCCTCGGGCCCCGGCCTGTGCCCAAGATGAGATTGTACCCCAGCCCTGAAGGCATCTGTGGGGTCCTTCGGCTTCCTGCTGCATGCTGCTTCCCAGGAGCAACCGCTGGGGACACACAGGCAAGGCACCAGGACACAGAGAGGTCCCGTGCAGAGCAGGGCTTCTGTCCCCATTCCCTAAGGAACCAATGATGGGCAGCGATAGCTGAAGTAGAGTCTTTACAGCATCGTGGGAGAGAACTGATAAAGACCAACAGCATACGGAGTGAGTGCAGGAGTGTGAGGCATAGCTAAGAACTGCGGAGGAGAGCGTAGCCAGCTGAACATGATGGCCATTTCCTTTAGACCAGTGCCTGTTTTGCTCTGCTGGCAGCAGAAAGGCCAAGTGCCCATCCCAGGGACGAGAGGCTGCCATGCCTTCTCCCTGGTCCCACGCCACCATCAGGCCTTGCCCCGGGTTGGCTTGGGGCAGACCCACGCCCTCAGTGTAGTCATCCACTCCCATTGCCCCATATCACTTGCTAGTCTGGGAGAAGAGCAAGTTTGAGTGTCAAGAAGAGGAAACCTGTACAAGATCTTTTGTAATTATGGATCACACCCCCTGGGGCTGGATGTGGCTCCCGCGTGGTGCCTGTGAGTGCCACGTCTTGTATGTCCTGAGGTGGGGCCTCCAGAGGGTGCGCACTCACTTTGCTTGTCACCTGTGGGGGACACTGCGTGTTTTATTGCTACACAGTGCTTCCCCCTAAATCCCCGTAGTGTTTTCAGTCACTCATTCCTAGAATTAGTCCCAAAGTGCATCAAACACAGACGAAGCAGAGGCCAGAGTGGTGACCTGCACATGCCCCTTGCCTGGTGTCGGTCGCCATTCTTGGCCGGCCTTGTACCACCACGCACCCTGCCGTCTCTCTTCCAGATTCTTCTGAAGCAAATCTCCGAATTCCTGTAACTTCCTCTAACACATTAATGACTTTAAGAGAGGACGACCATATTTTATGACAAAATCACAGTATCATAATCACACCTCCAAGGTAGCTCTAAATCCTCTACATCAAATGAAATAGTCCATATTAGAATTTCTTTGTCTCACACAAAACTATTATTTTCCAGTGTTCAAGACTAGACCCAAACATCTTACAGAATTCCTGGGTTTTGGAGTCACCGGTGGCATCCTGCAATTTCTGTCCCCTGCCTTCTAGTAGTTGTACACAAAGACAAATTATATCTTGTTGAATTTTCCAATAGAGCAGTTTAAGTCCATGCATATCCTTTCTCTCAGACAAGTAAATATAGACCTGTTCTGACTAAAATGGTATCGGTTTTGGAGTTTATGCCAATATGGGATCGACTTCAGTTTCTAAACAAGACTTCAAATCATCAAGTCAGGGTGGACCTGGGTAGGACTTTGCCCCTGCCTCTGGTGAGGCTCATGCTCCAGGCTAGGGTGTGGACACTGGCCAGGGCAGGGGCAGTTTCATCACACCCAGATGCTGAGCAGGATGCCCCTCATGCTTCTCAGCTCTTCCAAATAGATGCATGTTTCTCCCTTGTCCCGTTGCTCGCTCTCTTAGTAATGGAAACAAGCCCCAGGCCCAGATGCACGGCTGCTTCCTCTGCACCCCTGAGTCCTCCAACAGCTCGAGCCCTCCACCTAACACTGTTCTGAGCCCAGTGCTGGTGGGCAGCTGCTTGATCTGTTTGATTCCCAGGGGCAATGGGAACGCCTAGCCTCTGGGCTCACCCTCACCTCTGCCGTTCTCTTCACGCTTGCTGTGTGGAGACTATTTTGAGGAGCATGCCTCAGCGACAGCTGGGAGCCATATTTAACCCACAGCTGAAGGCCCACCCAGTGCCCCGTGTCCCTGCTCTGCAGATGGCCCTCCCTGATACCGCAGCGGCGCAGGGTGGATATGACTCGGGCATCCTGGGAAGGCTCAGGTGGTCCAGGTTTCCTTTTAGAAACTTCAGCGTCAAGCTATTCGTAGTGGTGTCCCGCGTGCCCCAGCTGCCTGGCTGCTCCTGCCCGGGCCTTGGGCCCCTGATGGCCTTAAAAGGCAAGGACTTGAGAAATGTCACCCTGAGTCAGTGCTGCTGCACAAGCCAGCAGCTCGTCTGGAAGCGTGATGCCAGGGGGGTGGTTTGTGGGAGAGAGAGGGTCTCCAGACACTAGCCCCAGAATAGCCTGCCGTAGCTCAGCTGCACACTGCCTGGAGAAGCCTCTGGGAATCTGTAGACCTATTTATGTTCATGAAGCCTGGAGGAATAACCGCACTCGGGCATAAAATACTCGATTTTTCTAAAGTGAAAGCTGTCTTTCATTTCCAGGATATCTTTTTTTTTTTATGTATTATGCCTACAGGGTCTCATTATGTAGATCAGACTTGTAGTGGTGCGCCAGTTTTCAGCCTCCCAACGCTGAGATTAGGATTACAAGTGTGCCAGTGGCTGTCTCAGTGCGGGGGCGTGGGGGGGTCGGTGTCAAGGTGGGGGACGGCCTGCGCGGATTGAACTCCAGCCGACGCGCTCTGCTTAAGCAGGCACTTTAGTCCGCTGAGCTATCTGGCCAGCCGTCATGGTATCTTCTTGGTTCTGTGGACTGGGACAGTTGCCACTAGATGTGGGGAGTGTGGCAGAAGGGACATCTGCTGTCACCTACAGCAAGCTGTGGAGTACACTGCCCCAGCCGGCATTGTAGGCAGAAGCTAAGGTGGTGCCTTCAGTGGAGTCCGCCTCCAAGAGCAGAGGGGAGCAGCCTGGGGTGTGCCTTCCCTCTGTGAGAACCTCGTACGGCACGCTACTACAGGAGGGCGCTGCCAGTGGGTGGGCAATGGCTGCACTAGGCTATAGCCGCCCTCCTCTCTGCATAGCACATGCAGCCTTGAAGACAGAGGCCAGCAGACTGGGCCAAGCAGAACTGAGACAGCTGCAGCTCCCAGGGACTCAGAGCTGCTCCCACTCATTGGCTGTGTGGGCCAGGAGCTAAGAGAAGCTCTGTTCCCAAGATGCCAGGCTGGAACAGGGCACTCAGGGGCCACACCTGGGGAAGGGGATGCTTCCTTTGTTCCTGGGCTTGGCTGTGTGGCCGCAGCCACCGGAGGGCTGCCTGCACACTCCCATTTGTGTCCTGGTGGCCAAGCCCAAAGTGGCTCTGTGTGGATCAAGTGCCACCTCCCAGGGCCCTTGCATACAGCAGGGCTCAGATCACAGTGTTGAGCTCACTGCTTCCCCTCCCCTCAGCTGTCCTCTGGCCTCACTCTCTGGCAAGACCAATCTGCGTGCCAGTGCCCAAAGACACGAAGCAGGCATTGCATGCATCCAGCACCAGGCTGCCCTTTCCTCCCGCTGGGCATCCTCAGGCCTCAGGCCCCTGCCTGCCTGTGAAATGTGGGCACGAGGTGGTGGGAGCACAGGAGGCTTCACCTGTGAGCCGGAGTAGCTGAGTTCATAGTTCTTACTGAATCCCAGCACCGTTCCTGCCTGCTGAGGGAACTGCAGCCCACCCTCGCCGTGGGCTGGACATCTCTGCCTTCACGTGGTGGCCTGGGGTGGCTCTCTGTGCAGTGTCTCTGCCTTCCCTCCCCTGCCATATGTCCTGCTTCGTTCACTCCCTGTGATGCCCTTGAGGGCAGGGGCCTCACCACTCCCCTGTGGAGCTCCACGGCTGCTGCTGCTTCTTGGTAATTAAGATGAATAAATAGTAAAAGAACTAAATCAACACAGTGGGGTTTAGTGAATAAAACAGTGGCTGCTATAAGATGAGTTGGATCCTTGAAGAATGCCTTGTTACGACATGCAGATTTGCAGGGAAAGCAGCTAAACACTCAGCAGTAAAGGGTCAAAGAGATGGAGCGTTCCTGGTGATCACGGTCTGAGGACCTTGGGCAGCGCCTCCTCCTGCCAGCCCAGGGCTGACCCTCCCCTTAGCAGTTCCTTTCTGAGCTCAGGCAGCAGCTGCCAGGGAAAGCTGAGGCCTGGTGTGCTGCAGCTGACCAGTGACCTGCTGCCAGCCTGAGTCATGGCTTCTGCTGCCTGGACGGGTGCCCTGCTGGAACACTGACCGCCTGCTTCTGGGTATCTCCAAGGTCCCTCCGGGTCACTTTGCTGCAAACAGCCCTGAGGTCTGAGGTCCCCTCTCCTCACCCTCTGCCTGTTCGGCATTAAATGTGTGTGTGAAAAACCCAGCATGATATGAGGATATAATCTCAGACTTCCAAACATACTTTCCCACTCAAAGACTGAATTCTGTTTTGTGGAACAATTTGTATGAGAATGCTTTAAAGTTACGGGGCCCGGCAGGATGGCTCAGTGGTCTAAAGTGCCAGGCCCCAATAAAAATTCTTAAAAAAAAAAAAAAAAGAATGCTTTAAAGTTACCAATGAGTGCCGGGTGTGGTGGCGCATGCCTGTAATCCTAGCACTTGGGAGGCTGAGGCAGGAGGATTGGTGCTAGTTCGAGACCAGCCTGGGCTACAAAAGTGAGCTCAAGGCCAGCCTAAACTGCATAGTGAGACCCTGTCTCAAAAAGGCAATAAATAAATAAATAAATAAAGTTACCAATGAGAGTCACATTCAATGGTGTGCTTTATAAGATATAGAATATAACTTAAATTCAGGACCATTTCAAGATATCTGAACATCTCTTGGGCTTTCACAGAGAGCACACTCTCCAAGCAGTGGCCGTGACTCATCCAGATGGCTGGCACAACAATTCTACAAAGCATTGTACATGGTTCCAAAGTAAATCCTGAGGGGATTTGACTGAACTTAAAAGGTACACAAAAAAATTCATATTTTGTTATACAGGTCTTCCTTTAACTTACCCTTGACCATCCAGGAGAAAAGCTTAAACATGACACACAAAACATAAGGGTAGTTTATTATGCTGAGCTGTAAAAGGCTCAAATCAACAGCTTCCAACATTGCCAGTTTCACCAGTAGCACACTGCAATTATGGAACATTTAACTACATATACAAGTACCTTCTCATATCAAAGAAGAAATCTGTTGTACCAATAACCATTAGAAAATTTATCATGTCTACACCCTGTGCCCTGTATAACTACAAGGACAACAATATGCATTGTATCAATTATTGTGAATATTCTAATGTGTTTTGAAACTGTCACATTGTAATTTCTTATTAAAAGTTAAAAGGATATCTGAACATGACCCCACAATTATCCAACCCTACTGAGGCTTAGGTTTCCAAATATAATGGTCCTTATGCAAAAGGCTGCTTTTCAGACACTGTCCCTTACTGCACTACCTGCTACACAACTCGGGTTAGGCCAGCAGAGAGGCGGCTGCTACATGGCTCACCCTGCCCTGCAGGGGAACTCAGCCAACGAAACATAAAGGAGTAAAAGTGTTTGTTTATAAAATATGGAGCCCAAAAAAGGAATGTATACATCAGCAAAAGAAAAATTGTGCAAACATTTTAATAAATTTATTGTAACATCATGAGGTTGGTGCAAGCTACCTTTGGCCTCTGTAGGTGCAGCAGGCAGGCTGAGCGGTGGCCGTATGCTTCTACACGTTTACTAGTACAGCGAACTTCTGGAGTGTATACGCAGGGTTTTGGCGGGCTGTGTATTTAAAACATGTACAAACAAACATAAACACACAGAAAAAGAACTGGAAAAAGACTTAAATATTGAAAGAATTAATGCTGGGATTATAAATATTTTTCTTATTGCTAATATGTGCAGTATTTGTTGATGTGTGCCTGCTTCTACCTCTGTGGAACAAGGTTAATGATAGTGTGTGGCCCATCAGGTGAGGAGAATTCATGGCATCTGAAGAATAAATAATACAGCACCTGATAGGTAATAAGTGATTGCTACAAACATTAGCTATCTTAATGATTTCATTTAAAGAATTATTACAGTGAGAATAAAAGTTTGATTTTTCCAGATTATCTTCCATTTTATACCTGTGTTAAGCTTCATGACTCTTCACCTGCTTTTCTATCTCAGCGTCTTTACTCACCACACATACAGAGCTGTTTAGGTTACAGGTACTGAAGAATGAAACGATCTAAACCATAAGGGGACCTGGAGCAAGGTTGGATCCAGTCCTTTGAATAATTTCCCTGTGTTTCCTGCTCTGTCCTGTGCATACTATGTCACGGTTGCATGGCTTGTAATGACCAACCGCACCCTCAGGTGTGAAAGGATGCCAAAGGGCCGTGTGTGTGTGTGTGTGTGTGTGTGTGTGTGTGTGTGCGCGCGCGCGCGCGCGCACACGCGCGCACGGGCTGGAGCCCTGGAAAATCCAGTGGAGAGCTGAAGGCCTACAGCTCACTGCAGAGTCCCAGGCGAGTCCCTATGACGAAGCCGGAGCATCTGCTGTGAAGCCTGGAGCGCCTGAGCCGAAGGCCTCGAGACACATTCAGTGGCAATGGTGGAGACCGGTGCTCCTCTGAAGGGGCCAGCGTGAGGCCTCCTTCTCCTTTTTATGCCATCCAGGCTGCAAGCCTATAGGCTGCTGCTGTTTCTAGACTGTTCGATGCCTGAAGATTCCAGGCTCTTTCTGGCTTGGCCAGTTCTTTGGAACAGGCAGATATAACTTTCATCAACATAAAGGAGGGCCTGTGTCTGGTGGAGCAGGCCCAGCATGGCAGCAGTTCCCAAGAGGCTGTACAGCACCAGCAGCTGGTGAGGGACGTGAAGGTTCGGAGGCAAATGCCAGCAGCAGAACCAGCCCCTGGTCACTTCATGGCCAAAGCTCTGGAGTAGGAGGGGAGCGCCACCCAGTCACGCGGACTGCTGGCAGGCGGGAGCAGATCAAGGGCTTCTGCTGAGAGGCAGGAGCTGGGACACCCCGTAGTACGAGAGGGTGAGCAGCCAGGCAGCCTCAGCCTGTGGCAGGACGAGGGCACCATCCCCCCACGACCAGCAGGTAAAGGAGGAAGCGATGGGAAAGAGAGGAGGCTGTGCGAGGTTGAGAAAGAGCCAGCCCCACGCGGTGAGGGGCGGGGCGGGGCGGGGCTGGCGCGGTCCCGGGATCTACTTACCTGAGGACACCCGGCAGCTGGGGGAGCACTAGAGTCAAACATGGTAGGGAGAGGTGGACACCCAAGGCATTGTCAACAGAAGACCACGTAAGGGCCCGCGTTAGTCCCTTAGAGCACACTTCTCAGATCCAGCTGGGGTGCGACCATAGAACTATGGCCACCAGAGGTCTTTTACTGCCTTTCTTTCTCTTTCTTTCTTTCTTTCTGTCTTTTTCTCTCTTTCTCTCTTTCACGTATGTATTTAGTACAGGGTCTCACTACATAGATCGGACTTGTAGTGATTCTCCTGTTTTTAGCCTCTCAGTTGTGGGGATTACAGGAACGTGCCACCATGCCCAGTCTCAACCACTGGCTCAGTGTGCCCCTGGGGGCAGGGCTGGCACAGCACGCCAGGAATGTAACCTTGGCTGTTGTGCTCTGCCTAAGTAGTCGCTTGAGTCAGCTGAGCTATCTGGCTGGCCCTTGTTTTTCTTTTTTATTTGTTTGTTTGAGTGACTTTCTTTTTTTAATCTGGTTGAGATATTTTCTTTTGTTTTTGAATTTTTGACTCTTGAGGTTTCACACGTTAATTTTTGTTTTGCTCTGTTCATCTTCTTTCTGTCTTCCCACAGCTATGTCTTGATTTTATGATACTTTCATATGAGCGGACGTAGTCTCCTTGTGGTTTCCTCTAATATCCTTTGGTTTTCTTTCCATTCTTTCTCTCCTGCTCTCCCCATCAGTTTCCTAAAACTTGGGTGATCATCCTACAGCCCTGCTTCTACTATATTTCACCTCTTTCATCTCTCTGTGTGGTCCTCTATCCCTCTTTATTTACTTTTTTCTTTTTTTGGTACAGGGTCTATAGGGTCGCAACTGTGTAAATTGGACTCGTAGCGATCCTCCTGCTTTCAGCCTCCTAAGCACTGGGATTACAGGCGTGTGCCACCACAGCTACTCAGTCATGCTGTGAGCGTACCCTGGGGGAAGAACTGCTGCCGCACACCGGGATCAAACCCCGGCCACTGTGCTCTGCTGAGCTATTGGTCCCCTATCCTTCTTAAATAACCTCTAATCAGGATCAAATCAATCTGCTGGTAGGAGATTCACTGCATGTGAGTTCCTGATATGTGCTGGGCTTTATTATATAACTATAGAGCTTGCTCCTATATTTTAAGGTACCAAATGAATAGTTACCACAGTTTGCCAGGTGCTAGGCTATGCTCAGTGCTATCGTTATTGGTACTTATACTGCTTTACTCAGGCCATCATGTAGTAACCCATTTTTCTTCCTTGTACGACTGACTTGAGTAATAACTGTGGTCATAGTCCAGCGCCAACGAATGGGGTACTCAGCCAAATAGATAGCAACTTCTCACCCCTAATGAATTGGGAAGGCAAGACCTTGGGATAGACATGAGGAGCAAGAGCTGCCTGTGCACAGCAGAGATCCCTGAGGACAGACATTTCCCCAAGAAGCTCTGGCATTGGTGATACAGCTCACTACCACAAGAAACATACATACGCCAACACAGAAAACAAAATAAAATAAAAATAGAAAATGACAAGACACAGAAGCAAGGTGCAGCCCAAATCTCCAGCCTACTCGGCACAGCTCCAGAGCAAAATGAGAGAAAAGAAACTAGAAGTCATGCGCTGGGAATTTCTGAAATGAGAGCAGCAAAAGTGAAAAAATAAATGGAGGTGGTTATAGAAAAATACTCCCAGGTTAAAAAAAAAATTATCAAAACAAAAGACATGCCCAGCAAACCTAATGTATACACAGGAAAAAAAAAAAAAAAAAAAAAAAAAAAAAAAAAAAAAAAAAAAAAAAAAAAAAAAAAAAAAAAAAAAAAAAAAAAAAAAAAAAAAAAAAAAAAAAAAAAAAAAAAAAAAAAAAAAAAAAAAAAAAAATAGAGCAGCTTATGAAAACCAGGAAATGCTGAATTCCCAAGAGAGGAAAGAAGTGATTCCATGAAAGGAATCTAAACAGATATTCAGGAGATTAAAAATTCTATTAAAAGTCTACACAAGGGGCCCGGCAGGATGGCTCAGTGGCTAAAGCACCTGCTTAGGAAAGCTTAGGTAGTTGCAGGGACCATGGCTCAATCCCCAGCACCACATGCGGTGCCAGCCCTGCCCTCAGGGCAGACTGAGCAGGCCATAAAAATAAATAAATAAACAAACAAAAGTTCTGAAACAAGAAAAATAAAATAAAATAAAATAAAATAAAATAAAAAATTATTTTAAAAAATTAAAAAAAAAAAAAAAAAGTCTACACAACAGTGGCCAGGAGCATAACTCAGTGGCACAGTGCCAGCCTGGAAAATGCAAGGTCCTGAGTTTGATTCCCAGTTCCAATAATAAATAAATACATACATAAATTCATTCAGATGGACTGAAAGTAAAGTATATGGAACAGATTGAAAGCAGAGACAGATTATAATATCTGGAGGACAGGACTGCAGTTAGCAACTATGAAAAGAAATCATCTTAAGGGGGCCGGCAGGATGGCTCAGTGGCCTAAAGCGCCTGCTTGGG
>PVJA010022217.1:0-34588 GCA_004027025.1 Myocastor coypus
AATATGCAATATATCAACTTTCAAAGAAAAGAAAGGGGAAAAGAAAAAAAAAAAGTAATGTGGATTTAGAAAGGTTAATGTTTAATTGTTTGATCAATCTTATATACCTATATGTATTAATCTAAACTGATCTGATGATGAAAATATGTAATATAACCATTGTTAAATTTAAACAATAAAAAAATTGAAACAAAAAAAAAATAGTGGAAAAGCGGTCCTTTATTCTCGTAGCCATGCCAACATTTCTTACTGGCTATTTGCTTGATAATAGCCTTTTTTCTGGAGTGAGATGGAATCCCAGCAACATTTTCTGTTCATCTCTCAAACTATGTTAAACATTTTTCACATATTTAGTTCCCATTTGTATTTCTCAATCTGAGAAGCATGTATTCATCTCTGATGCCCATTTTTAGACTGTTCTTTAAAATTTTTTGAGGGGGAGAGTTCTGTACAGGGGCCAGGGATTGGTTCCCCAGGCCTGCAGTGCCAGCTGCAACCCTAGGGGACACTGAGAGAGCAACTGAGACTGGGTCTGGTGGCACACACCTGTAATCCCAGCTCTTGCGAGGCTTCGAGCAGGCAGATCACTACCAGTCCAATCTAGTATTGAGACCCTGAACAGTCTGTAGACCCTTCCCTAAAAAACAAAAATAAATCAATGAATAGAAAAAGTAAACAAATTAGGGGAGGTCTGACATTTTTGAATGTTTTATATGTTTTGGGATATTATATTAGTTTTTTGTCTGAGCACCAGCTAGATAAGATTTTCTCCATTCTGTAGGCTTGCTTTCCATTCTTCTGGTATTTGTTTTGCTAAGCAAAAGTTTTTCAACAAAATGAAAACTCTATGGTTGGTTCTTTGTAATATTTTCCATGCCACCCGGGCTATGATCTTGATGATTTTGCATAGACTAATGTCTTCAAGAGTGCTACCTGTTCTCTCTTCTATCAGACTTAATATTTCTGTTTTAGTGTTAAGATGTAAAATATTATTAAGATTTTGAACTAATAGATGTTAAGTATTCAGTTGAGTGTCAAAGACAAGTACAACAATTGTCATGCTTTAGTGGCATACACGGTGTCAAGAAGAAAGCTCTGTACACTTAATTTGACTGAGACAGGCCTTGTTTACACTCAATTCAAACAAGAATTTTATTCTAATTTATACATAGTATGCATACTAGTTAAGGTACACATAACGTATACGCATATGAGCTATTTAGGCACATCAACAAGATGAGTAAGCAATACACATACAATCTACATGCTTTTTAGTAACAGTATAAATATACAAAATAAATATAGTAAGTACATAAACTATAAATATATTTGATTTTCTTAAGCAGTAAAATGATAACTGGTATTTAGATTACAGACAATGTTCCTCAGTGGATCATTAAACTGAACACTTTATCAAGAAGAAAATTTAGTCACTAATGTTTTTTATTTTTTATTTTATTTTATTTTATTTTATTTTATTTTATTTTACTTTTATGCAACCAGGGATTGAACTCAGGCTCCTGCACTTGTCAGGCAAGTGCTTATCCCACTGAGCTATCTCCCCAGCCCCAAGTCACTAGTTTTGATGGGGCATGTACAATAATAAAGATCTAAAATAGTTTTTTTATAAGGTTGGAATCAGTAAATTGACACCCACAGAATCTCCTAAATTTGTTCATGTATGTAAATGATAAGTATACCCTTGTCTTAGTTACTTTTTACTTGTTGCTGGGACAAATACCCGACGCTCAAAATGATGGAAGGAAAGGTTTATTTAGCTCACAGTTCATGGAGGTTTCAGTCAATATTTGGCTGGCCCAAGGCTGAGTGGAACAGGGCAGAGAGCATCCAGTTCATGGTGGTTGAACAGCAACAAAAGGGTGGCAGAGGTACCCAACTAAACAGGGCAACAGAGAATAACAGTTCTCGTCTGTCTCTCTGTCTCTCTTTATATTCCTATCAGGCTCTCTGCCTTAGGATATCCACCCTAGACCACACCCATAGTCCCAGCCCTACTCAGACCAATAATCTCATCAGTACTAAAACACAGAATCCTAGTGACTCATGAGTTAAGTCTTGATCTATGGAAGTCCCTGCCCAATGACTACATGAGCCTTTGGAGGGACAACTAGACATAAACCATAACAACCCTGATGCAAATACCTTAGAGAAATGCATGTGTGAGTTACAATATGTAGACCAGAAGGGTTATTTTGGTTATCATTTAAAATAAAAAAATCTTGAGAACACAATTTATATTGAGTCACATTAATAAATATGAAAATCCCTGGTAAAAATAAATGAATATTTGTGTGGTAATGTCCATGAATCTCATCGGTGGGAATTCAATGATAAAAGAAAGGGGCAGAAGGTTGTTTGATGCCATGTACATGAAGTTTAAAACAACTAACACCATGTTATAGATAGATACTAACAGTCTGTACTGTAAATGGCAGAAAAAGACAAAGTTTTTCTGTTCCTTCTTTTTTGTAGTAGAAGTTGAACTCATGGCCTTTTGCTTGCCAGGCTCCACTGAGCTATATCCTCAGCACCACTGAGGTATATCCTCAGCTTCCAAAACATTTCTTTTTTAATAATAAAGAGAATGGCTGTTTGAAATTTAAGGATGAAGAAGAGAGTAACAGAACTGAAGCATAGATAGATAGATAGATAGATAGATAGATAGATAGATAGATAGATAGATGTAGATCACAGTATCACTGATAAAATATTGTATTTGCAGCATTCATAAATTATACATTACTTTTATTACATTACTTTTCAAAAACATAGAAAAGAGAATTCACAATTTATATATATGTATATATTTCTAAAATTTTAAGTACAATTTATTGAAAGAGTTCAAGAGACTTCATCTCCGGGATGTAGTATAGATGAAAATCCACATAAACCCAGTGCTAATGGATTGAGCTCCAAGCTTCACACATCCTTGTCACCCAGGTGACACCGTGATGCTCTGAGAGTCTGTGGAAAGCTATGGATCATCTACAAGTGGACACTGCCAGGTTTGCACCTGTGTGTCCTTGGAGGCCATGCAGTGGCTTTGGATACACTTCTACTGCTGCTCTAGATGTCCTGTACTGGTTCTCACAGTTAGAGTGATCAGGAGTGGGACTCTTTCGTTCCATGTCCTCCTGCACCAGAGTGGGGCCAGCTGATCCTCAGGCATTCAGAATTCATTATTTTCATTTCCATCTCAAAAAGCAGAATCTGAATTCAATCTCAAGCAAAGCTTTCCTGGTCTGTAATTCTTACAATTCCATGTATGCTTTCCTATTTCACAAGTGTGCCTGGACTAGTTGGGAGAGGGTGGGCAGACTACTGGTGGTGGAAAGTTTCATTTCAAACATTTGTAAATAAATGAAGAGAAAAGGGGTGAGAAAAGACTCTCTGCTTTTTAGAATGAATGTTGGATTAATGAATCCTTTTTTATAGAAAACTGAAGCCAATGCTTGAATGAAAAGTAAATAATGAGTTAATAGATAAATATCACTAGTTCAATATGTCTCCTTCAATTTAACCTCATGATTTGCATTTTTCTCCTTTCAATGAATTTGTGTAGAGAAGAAATAACACAATTTGACCAAATACTGTTTTCCCTCACCATCACAGAGGGTTCAATTTCTAAAATCTAGAAATACCATTGATTATGATATTTTCAAGACATGTACCAGCGGCTCAAAAGAACTGTATGCTTTTTGATGTTTCTGTACCTGTTAACTACGAAAGTTGCCTTCACAGGAAAATGAGCTAACTCCTTGATGGGCACAGCTGAGATACAACTTTAGGGAGCTCACTTTTTTCGTTCCTAATACAAACTCTTTCCCCAGTGATTTTAGCACCCAACGTATCTAGGAGCTAAAACACAGCTACAGCCGGAGCTCACTCTCCTTCATTTATCATTGTCATTCCATGAATTAGAAACCAGCAGACCATTTCCCACACTTTACTTCAGTTCCTTTTCAGAATGAGGTAAGGTTCATAATGCTCAGATATGATAGTTCTTGCCTCTAGCCTACTATTTAGAGAGCAATCAATTTTGCTCTGTCATTTCACAAACTCCTAAGCTTTCAAAGAGGAAACTAAATTCTCACAGGTGTGTGTCTCTGGACGTGTGCTTGCACATGGTGGGACACAGGGTAATGACATTTTTTAACACTGTAATAAACCACGAGGTTGTGACATTTTTACGGGCCAGATGTTTACTTTTCTCATGTTTTGCGAAATCTTTCGTTCTTGTCAAGTAATCATCGAGATAACACTTTCACTGAGGATGAAAACATTCACACATTACATATTCCAAAACTTTTTTAGCATTTAAGCAGCAACAAATGAAATGATCAGACATCTCATTAAAACACAAACAGTATAATTAGTTACAATATCAAAAAAGGAAGTTTCTGTTTAAGATGGAATACGTTGTATCAATTCATTCTCTTTCAAGATTTACAAACATTAATCTAAGATTGACCCATTATATTTTAATTGAAACTTCATGCTATCTAATATCATTACCCTTTGTAGGTTCTATCATTAAAAGTAGCAATCATAATAACTGGAAAATTGCAATACTAAGCAAATCAGGCTAATTTTTTAGTGTCCCCACTCAAAAGTTTAACTAATCATGTGCTTGTTTTGAAAGAGAAAGCACAGTTTTACAGCAAACAAATATTTTTCACTTATTTAACGTATGACAAGTATCATATAATTTATGAAAACACAAAATATAATATTTTGGCATTTGCAAACACTTCTGATAAATTCTATGTAACTGAAACCACAGCAAAAATCATATTCTATAAATATTAATCAAAATTTGAGATGTTTTAAAACTTTTATATATCAGGCATATAATAATGATAGAAGCTTATGAATGGATGCTTCCTAGAATGTTCACCATTTGACATGTCTTTGCCAATAGGAGGATGCTAGAATTAATATGGCAATATGTATAAAACATTCTAACATCACAATGCATTTATCTATTTTTGTCTATTATCTATCTATCTATCTATCTATCTATCTATCTATAGATAGATCGATCATCTTTCTATCTGGAATCTATCATCCATAGAAAGGGATATACTCAGATTTTAAATTTGCAAATTACCTCACTGTAACTATAGTATATTGATAGTTATGCAATAGATTTATTTTTGTGCATTTTATAAAGTGTTCAGAATATAACAAAATTTTTATAAATTTATTTTCAAACACAAATATATTCATACTTTTACTACTGAATTTAGTATACTACTTTATGCAATTCACATTTGGTGTATGTAATGTTATAAATATTTTGAAGTATTATTTATAAGGCTATGTTTTTATTGTTAATAATTTTCATTTAGTTTTTAATATTGTTTTAATTTTTTCTTTTTAAAAGAATGCAAGACATTTTTAAAATATTAGAAACAACAAAAAATTTCTTTAAAAAAAGCAATAGGAACTAAACAGTGGTTGCTGTATTGCATATTATCATTCAAATTAATTGTCTAAGTAAACAGAAATAAACCTGCATAATTGGTTTAAAACAAAACACATTTTGGGGGCTGTGTAGATAATTCAGTGGAATAAGTGCTTGCCTGGAAAATTCAAGGTCCTGAGTGCAATCCCTGGTACCACCAAAAAACCAAAGAACAGCAACAAAAATTTTATGGTATGCTCTCTGACCTGAATTATGCACTTGGAATAAATGTTCTGTATTTGAAATTACTAAAGTTGTTAATACTTCACAAATCAACTTATTTTGAACATAGTTCATCTTTTGTGAACCACATGGAGGCCCTATATCATACAAAGGGGAACACTTGATCCAGAATTACTTCTGTCAGCCTACAATTAACTTGGTAGTCTTTGTACACGTCTTAAAATTCTAAAAACTGACAAATTTTCCTCCCCTAAGTTTTTCAGAAAAAAATGATCTAAAAGCCTTTGTTAAAACAATAGGTAAACTGAAATTGTTGCATAAATTTTTTTTGTTATTATTTTATTTCATTTGAATTTCTTACAACTTTTTGTTATTGTTTTGTTTTGTTTTTCTTTAAGCCAATCTTGAGGGTTTATATCTGGTGACCTGAACAACTAATTTTTTTTTTTTTTTTTTTTTTGTCGTTTTGAGACAGGGTCTCGCTATGCAGTTGAGGCTGGCCTTGAGCTCACTTTTGTAGCCCAGGCTGGTCTCGAACTCACACCAATCCTCCTGCCTCAGCCTCCCGAGCGCTGGGATTACAGGCGTGAGCCACCACACCCGACACCGTGAACAACTAATTTGATGCAGCACAGCAACCATTGTTCAACTCCTATTACATTGCTCAGTAAAATTTTGTATTGTTTCTAATGTCATTTTTCCTATCACTTTTGTATTCTTTAAAAAAATAAAAACAATATAAAAATTATTAGTAAAGCCATTACACTGGAAACATGTTTAAAAAAAGATCCAAATAAGTTAATCAATAGAAACTAAAGGACTATAATTTTTTTTTGCTCTAAATTACAAATGCATTACTAACATAATATGATAAAATGTAGAGTTCCAAAAACCTTTACTTGTAAGGTATTGAACTCAGGCCCTTATGTTTGCCAGCCAAACATTTCTTTTACTGAGCTACCTCTCCAGTCCTTAGAATTCTGTTAAAAGAAATTTCCCATTTTATACAAGTATATTAATGTAAAATAAGGAGAAAATCCACTATCCTAACACTAGGACTACTACTTTCTTTCTGTCTCTGTCTCTCCCTTTCAACAAACATGATATCATCTTGCCTTCATCTCTTTTCTTTCTTTACCGTAGCTCTGGGCACTAAGTTCAAAGCCAGCTATGTGACAATCAAGTGTTCTACCACTAAGCCACAGCCTCAGCCATGTTTATTCGTTTATTTGTTTTCTCATGTAGTTTCTTGCTCAGTTTTCCTTGGTGACCTCAAACTCAATATTCTTCTGTCTCAGCTCACCAAGAATGGAGGATTGTATGTAAATAGTAGCTATATTTCAAAATATAATCTTTAAATTTATGACAGAAAAGAAACAATATCAAAAACCCAAAGGAGCAAAATAACTCATCTACTTCATGTGTCTGTAAAGCTGTCTGATAGGACGTAATTTATTTTGGCCTCAGATGCTGGCAACCTTTAGTGTAAAAAAGTTGCTGGATCTTATCCTAAATAAGATTGTTATTCTAATAAAGCAAAACAAGATATTCACAAAGACAGTTTCAAGAACATTTTAAGTGTTTCATAATACCCTACTGATGTAACTTAAGTACCCTACTGAAAAGAGAATGAAGGAAAACACTGGAGCCAAAGCTTTTGTGAATGGGAAGGAGAAGAAGAGTTGAGGAGTCAAGATACATTATGTCCAAGTACAAATTCCCTATGAAGAATGTGATTGACCTGTATGACAAATATGTATTAATACAGAACATAAAGTTTTAATAGTAATAAAAATGAAATATTAATTCAAACAGCAGAATTATTGTTTTTCCTGCTATTCTTAGACTTGTGGTAAAGTGCACAATTAAATTATGCTACACGTATCTGTCATTAAGTACAATATAATTTCGCTCTAGATATTCATCCTGGTCCATATGCCACACTAACCCCACACGCAGGGTGTGCTGAGCTGGAGACAGAGTCCCAGTGTGGTAGTGCATGCCTATAATCCCAATGCTGGGGAGGTTGAAGATAGGAGTATCACTATGAGTCCAAGTTGTATAGAGAGACCTTGTATCAAATACATAAAATGAAAATAAAATAACGTAAAGTTATTCATATCTCTTTTTAGTACTATATTTAATGTTGATGTATGTGTGTGTGTGTGTGTGTGTGTTTAAGGTTCAAATACATATATTGTAAAATTTAATTAAATGAACAGTTTGAGAGTATCTCTAATTACTCTTAGCTTCTGAGCTTTGATGTACTTATTTTTTCATATACAAACAAAAAGGAGTTTCTACAATCTTCAACTTCTATTAAGATTTAAAGTTTGTGTGAGGTTTGTGACTGTTGATAAGATTATGTCATTAGAGGGCATATAGGCGAACACGGATTGAAAAGGCTCTTGACTCTACAGTGGCAAATTTCAATAGCATCTAGCCATACATAACAACAGAATGAGAAAAGTTGCATTTTATTCAATAAATTCATTTTATACATTTTACTGTACAGCATTTCTAAATAAATAAAATATTATTTTAAAATACCATCAGAATATTATTGAATAACAGATAATATGAGAAATGACATAAATAGATATTTTTAATAAAAACAAAAATGCTACGGTCTTTGTGCAACAAATAGTTTTCAAGATACTGCATAAATTATTGTTTAATTGGATATTTTTCAATGAGAATAATTTGAATTAAAGCCTGTAGAACAAATATTAAACAAGACTGACCCTGTCAAGGTAAAAAATTTGGTCTCCTCAATATTATACATTTTTGGAAATGATGACAGAATGATTTACTGGCTTGAGAAACTACTTGTAACACATACTAACTTCAAAAGTAGTATATTTAAGATGATACCACACACATATATTATAATATATGATATCACAAATGTAAATACTTGCTATAATAGTAACAAAATGGATTTCATATATTTTTCTTAAAGAAGGTGCACTATTTGTATTACATATACACACTGTAGCCACCATTACATCATTTCAATTATAAAAAATGAATTCCCAAGTAGAGAATTAATATGAATTGCTTAAAATTCACAGGACTAAGTTTAATAGTAACAAAAACGATAGAACAAATATATTCACCCTGTGTTTTTCACCTGTTTTTTAATTATAAAGTATTCCAGATCTTTACGAGTTTACAGTACTATAAGACTAACTTAAAGATACATTCTAGAAAAAATTATTGGAAAGAGCTGACAATTGTTCCATAAGTAATGTACAAAGTAGATGGAGCAGGTTTTAATATTACCAGGGATTAACAACTTCTACAGCATATCTGGAAAATATAGTAATTATTAATATTATTTGGAAGTACAGTCTTAATATTTTACTACATGGATCCAAGAGTTACTCTCTTAATAATAATTCACTGATGAGCACATATTATTAGTGATTAATTAATTTTGATAAAAAATATATTCTCTTAAACCACAGTCCATATAAGTGAAAGTACAAAGCATAGTTACTGACAAGGTGTTATGGTTTATGTCTAGTTGTCCCCCCAAAGCCTCATGTAGTCATTGGGTGGGGACTTCTACAGATTGAGACTTGACTCATGAGTCACTGGGATTCTGTATTTTAGTATTGATGGGATTATCGGTCTGAGTAAGGCTGAAACTATGGGTGTGGTCTAGGGTGGATATCCTAGGCAGAGAGCCTGATAGGAATATAAAGAGAGACAGAGAGACAGACTCAAGCTGTAGCTATTGCCCTGCTGCAGTGTTTGGTTGGCTACCTCTGCCACCATTTTGTTGCTGTTCCACCACCATGAACTGGATGCTCTCTGTCCTGCTCCACTCAGCCTTGGGCCAGCCGAATATGGACTGAAACCTCCAGTAACTGTGAGCTGATAAACCTTTCCTTCTTTCATTTTGAGTGTTGAGTATTTGTCCCAGCAACAAGTAAAAGGTAACTAAGACACAAGGTACACAATTTTACCTGTCTTAAAGGAATCATAGTTAAGAAAGAAAATAAAGCAAATACCTTGAAATGAAAAAAAAAAAAAAAGTTCCATCTAGTTTTGAATATGTGCAACTCTAGCTCATTAGTTGTTCAAAAAATTTTCACCTCAGTCACATTAGGGCAAATAGAAACACTACAGACAAATGACTTCTTTGTAGCTGTACAAAATACTCTAATTGTTAACTGATAGTACATACAGCTCAGCTGTATGTACTATTGACATCTGTGGAGCCTATTTATTTGAGATCTTATTAGTTAGTTAAAACTAAATTGAAATGAAGAAGAAAATAGGTTGTATTATAAAACAACAAAAAGTTTAAGGTTAGTTTTGTTCCTGCTTCTATGAGGTCATAATACATAAGACTCTAAGTCCACTCTGCTTCCTAATCAACTTTAGAAAGATCTCTCTTTTACAGTTAGTAAGGATGGGAGGAGAAATTATCACCTATATTCTTGAAAAGTAAACAAAATCAGACACTCGTTGAATAGCTGCTATTTCAAGTATTGTAGTAAAGTTTTTTATTTTACTTAATCCTTTTTACAATCTTATATGGCAGGTATTATTATTCCCAAATCAACATTCTAAGAGAAACTCCTAATAAGAATTCTCAGGCAAGTCTAAGTTCAGGCTTCCCAAGTTTTTCATGTATATTCATTGATATTTTCTACTTGACACTGTTTTCAACATAGTTTGAGTTTTCCACTCTCATTTATTTTGTGTATTTTAGAAAAATATCTGCTGAAAATGTACAACTTACTTCTGTTAACTATATAATTTATGCATTCGTAGGTGCTACTTCATAATTAGTTGATTTCAAATAATTCTACTAAATAAAGTGGAAGAGGTATAAATCATTTCAACATAAAACTGGTGATGGCAGTAATAACCACCATTTTATTACTGTTAATAAGTAACAGTAATAAGCTTAATTCACTCCAAAAGTGCCATTATGGTGCTGGACTAAAAGAAACTAACTCATAAGCTTGCTGTAGACCTCATCCACCAAGCCCTATAATGCAATACAATAGCATGGAAAATGCTAGCAAAATATATGCAGATGATGGTTCACATTTTATTTCCTTTTTTCCCCACAGCCTAAAAATTATGATTCTTGCTTCTTGGTAATGAATTCATATGCCTTGAATTTCTTTTGCTCTGCAATAGTCCAATGTGTCTTTATCTATTGCTCCAGACAGCCATCTTCTCAAATCACCTAGAGATGTGAATGATAACCCTATCACCTACTAGACAGAGACATCAAAATTCTGTCCAGCGTTCACTGAGATAGCTTTTTCTTATCTGAAGCTATCCATCTATAATGTGTAAGGACAGAGTCTACTTTTAGTAATGCAGCTGGTTATGGCAGCTAAGAATAGCACAAGCTTCCTTCCGAATGATGGAGAGTAACTCACCTTCATCAAAATGTGCTAGACCAGGAAGTTTGACTCCTGAAGGACACCTGGAAATGTCCGTGTTAAGTATAAATTGCAGAGAGTCAAATCAGTAAAGCATATTTTGTGTATGATCTGTAAGTATTATCTGGCATCCAAAAATAATTTCAGTAGTTAATAATTATAATGTTTCATATTGCCAGTGATTGCATACTTTTCATTATATGGTCAAAAAATAATACTACAATTATAAAAGAGTACTAAATGGACCAAAAATATGGAAATGCAAACTCAATTGTAACTGCACAAGATCATGAAATACATACTAGCACTGTTTATGTCAGGTAACATGCTTTTTCAGATTGTATATTTCTCTGTGGCATTTAATTTTCCCATAGTGTCATATAATTAATTATGAGCTTCTCTAAGATATAGATTAATCCTAAATAGACTATCATGGTGCAAAATTTATTCTGAAAACAAGTACTAAGTACTCTGAGATATTTTTTTTTGTTGTTGTTGTTGTTTTTGGCAAGACTGGGGTTTGAACTCACAACCTTGCACTTGCCAGGTAGGCACTTGTGCCACAGAACTATTTCCCCAGCCCCTACTCTGAGATACTTTTAATGTAACATTATGAGTCTCAAAAATCTACTTCAACACTTAAGTTAAAGTGTTCTTTTTTGTATTAGAAGTTATTTTCTTGCATTTTTACATTTTATTTTTTCTTTCTGACACATTCACTTCCTTGAGAATTCCTTTTAGCTCAGAATAAAGCAGGTCTCATCAGATCTGGTGAAAGCCTCAGGTTAGCAAAATCATTTTGCTTGAGGTAAATTTAAAACTGGAGTCCCTAGGAAGGAACTTCAGGTAAATTTAAAACTCAAGACCCTTCTTTTTCTGGGTCTTTAAATCTTAATGATTTAGCTCCAGAAACGGATTTAAGCATTATTTTCTTAACTCCTTTACAAAGTTCACTTTCAGTGGTTTAGTTATTTGTAGGCAAAGGTTACTAAACAAGTCTGGATCCATTATCGTCCCGCTATCCTCTAAGGATAAGGGTGTAGTTTGCATAATTTACGTAGACGTCAGGTAACAGAGGTATTAAATGGACCTTATTAAATAGATGTGTGGGCAATTGAAAGTGCACCGGGGTGACATTTTCTAATTGCCTGTAGTACCTTTTAATAAACCATGTGCTCTTGTGTCAATCAACAGGATAAAGACCAAGCACAGAGAAATGTTTGGATTAATTATTAATATCAATTGGCTATTAGAGAGGGCTAGTTTCTTGCTGTGTGGCAAAGAACATCAGGGAAAGTGTTAGGTAGGTGGCAATTTGTGTGCAGATGATTCTGGGTTGCGATAAATCCTAACAAGTTCTAACATGCACTTGACCTTCTAAAACTTCTTGTTGTGGTGCCAGTCACCACAAAGCTTATTAGGATGGCTTTATAGCTGTGAATCATTTGTGCAGGTCTGAGACCTGCGCAGACGAAACATGCGGAAATACTGCAAGTGGCTGCGGCTTGTACCCCATGCCTCTGGTCTCTTCCTCGCGTGTTGCGGGTTATTAATATCTTTACTATTATGTTAAGCATTGTGCTTATAAAAACAATATTTTAATGCTTATTTGGGAGCAAACTCAAGACTACACAACTGTTGACTTTTTGTTCTCCAATAACTGCTTTATTCACCTAACTATCCAAGCTAAACAAAGAGGGAACATTTTGCTGTACAAAAAAGACCTATAAAACCTTCAGGTTTTATATTTGCATCATTATTTTTCCAATGATTATTAGAAATTTAAGCAAAACTGAAGAATCAATGAACAAATAAATAATATGAATAAGTCAATGCTATACAGATCCCATATGTAGATTGTTTTAGTTCAACTTCATTTTGACACCTAATTCTTTTATATTTCAGCATATAATGTTATTCTCAATTTCCTCCTTCCAGTTTCCTGTCTGCAAAATCACAACACTCACTCAATTCAGCTGAAACCAGTGTCTATATCAAGAGACACAGAGCTGTCATGAACACTTTGTGCAGAAAGAAAAAAAAAATCAGAAAGTCTTAGTTAAATGAAGAAATGTTCAGTACAACTTTTAAAAAAAAACTTATTGTCACACAAAAATATCAAGAAACTATTAACACTGACATTTGCATTTTGACTAGATAAGCATGTGAGTTTATTATCAATTAGTACTGGTATTAGCTTAATTTCTTTATAATAAAATTATCAATTCATAAAGAAAGGTTGGTTCGTGGTTACAGCTTTGCAGTTTGCAGTGAATAAACACTTGATGCTGGTGCTTTAGTACTATGGCAGGGCAGCACAGCATGATGGGAATGTGGGCGGCGGAGAACTGTACCACTTCAAAAGAGTAAAGGAAAAAGACAGGAAGGCAATGGGAGCACACTGCCCTTTTTAAGGGCACACTAGGTAAAGACTGGAAGAATGACCATCAGCCCCCAACTCTTAAATATTTCCCAACATCCTATGCCGATCCAGGCTAGGCACAAGGACCAACCATTGAACACACGAAAATTTCGGAGAGATTTAAGATCTAAGCTACAGAGTTGTGTAGAGAGCTCAGTAGTAGAATGATTGCTTAGTGTTTCCAAAGCCCTGATTTCAAACCAAAGTAGTGTAAAATAAAAATATGAATGATGAAAAAGCCAAACTAATTATAAGACAATGAGGTACAATGTGCACATTGGCTTTCAGAGACATGCTTGTATTATTTACAACGTTTATGTCATTAGACATGTTTCATGAAAGTAAAACCTAATGATAGCTCTCTTTTTATCTGGTTTTGTTTTATTTATTTATTTATTTGTTTGTTAGTTTGTTTGTTTTTTGTAGTTTAGTGCAGCCTCTACAGGTACCACTGGGTCTTACTCCACAGATTTGACTTACAGTGATTCTCCTATTTTCAGCTTCCCAAATGCTGGGATTACAGGCATGCTCCACCCCGCCCAAGTGAAATAAACCAGACCTACATGTGTAAATATCGTATAGTCTCCCTAGTGTAAGACCTCAAAAGAAGAAATAAAAATGGAAAGGCATGACACAGCTGAATGTAAACCAAAGACTTAAGAATTAAACGACAAAGTGACTGCAAACAGAAAAGATAGGAAACATGGCAAGAGCAAAATCATGTACTTATGTATATAGTGTGAATTAGATAATAGTCCTAAGAACCTCCGAAAGGTTTTTCACACTGAGGATAGCAATGTGTAACATTAAAACTATGCTTGGAATGTCTGTCATTCTGGTCTTTTAGATGTGTGCTGATTCTAATGTATTTTCAGTTACTGCTATACTCTCAAGTAAATGGTTGGTCTACAAGAAAACAGAAAAGAGTATTTAATGAGAGTAAGAGACTAGGAAAAATGTCATACGATTAATCAATATCAATTGCTATCTCAGAAAACCTTGGGGACAGGGTTCCCACAGCTGGCCAGGGATTGAACTTCCGACCCCTGTGTCTGCCTAAGTAGACATTTTAATCCATTGAGCTATCTGGCCTGCCCTTTATCTGTTACTTATTACCCTCTTTTTTTGCAGGAATTTTTTTATTATTAACTATGCTTAATAATATTTTTAAAAAGCAGCCATTAAGTCATTGGAATATTTTTATTTTCCTTCTGGGTCTTAAAAACAACTAGAAAAATGCTTTCAAATCCATATGCCCAATGAGAAAATCATTTCATGTATTCTGGGTCTCATTCCCTTTAAACTAACACTGGGACTTGATTTTATTTCAGCTTTAACAGCCTCATCGGAATCCTCATCTCAGACATATTACCTGACAGAGAACCCATCCCATGATTCACACTGTAGTGCCAAGCTGAAGAGTAATAAAATTATAATGTGTAATTTAATTATGGATGATAGTAACTGTTCTGTTTCTAACTCAAAGGGTCAAGCTTTATTTTACACTTTTGGAATACTGCCTAAATTATTTGGGATGATCTTTAATATATGGTCAAGGTTGAAGAAAGTTTCTAAAATTGCATTCATCCTGACTTGAAACAGTCCCTCTTGCATTAGCTTTGTTTCTGTGTTGTCATGAGTCTTATTTCTATGGGAAGTTGAATTTTAATCTGTATTTGTGTGGATCACTCCTCTAAGATATTTGCTTTGACTTTAACTCATTTGAATGTGAGAATTTCTTTTTCTTTTTGTTAGTACCACAAAACTTAAAAATAGAAGTGAAACATATGGTTCCTAGAAGTTAGCTGGGAGTTGCTCATACCTCCTAAAATAGAACTGCTTTCGTGGAAATTTCTTGTCACTTTCTGAATTTAGAAAAGCTGTTCATTTGATTGGGCATAATGGTTTTCTTTCCTTCATATTTTAAATTCATAGCCAGTTCAATCTTTTCTTTTTCGGGAAGAATGTTTTGTTTTGTTTTTCTATAAGAAAATCTACTATACCAATTACTAAGTTCACCTGAAACCTAAATTGACATTTAAAACTCTTCTACAAAAGCATATAGGCATAAAGTGCTGTGTCAGAGATGACTATAAAAACATTTATCAAAATCATGGTATTCAAATATTTTAGGTCCATAAATTCAGCAAAATAATCCAATGGAACACACACCTCTGAGAAAACAAAACAAAAAATGGGAATGCAAATGAAGGACCATTTTGTTATGGAAAAAATATATATACATATAGCGAATAGTGAGGATAGATATAAATTTATAAGTACTTTGTCTTAGTTCAATGACAGGAGAGTTTTGTATTAATAGTGTTTAGACAAAACGTCATGTCTACATCTTGTACTCTGAATAACTACTATGAAGACAACAATATGCAATGTATTGACTATTGTAACTTTCCTACTAACCTGTTTTGAAACTATCTCACTGATATTTCTTTTTCACTAAAATTAATAAAATGTTAAAAAAAAAGACATTCTAGCATATATATGCATATATATTGATGTTTGTTTGCTTGTTTGCTTACTTATTTGTAGTTTGGGTCTTGTGATAGAGTTCATACTAATCTGAAGATTTTTATATCCAGAGACCTGTAACACAGGAGAAACTTGGAGTATCTTACAAATTTAGAGATTTTTACTTAACTATAAATAACATTTCAAGGAAAGCAGAGATATGGGCTTTCCCTCCTGCCTTCCACATGGTGGCAAGCGCTAGGCTCCTCCGCCCACCAAGTCCATGCCTTTTCCTGGTAATTGACAGAAAAAAGAAAGTTACAAGGTGTGAGTTTTCTAATAGATGAAATCCTGAATGGGAGAGAGAGAAAAAACAAAGAACACAAAAGACAAAAAAGAAAAGAAAGGGGCAACCCACTAGGGTCCACCTTCTGTTCCCCTCTTGGACAGAAGCTTTCTTTCCCAATAAATATTCTATTCTAAACAAACAAAAAAAAAAAAAAAAAAAAAAAAAAAAAAAAAAAAAAAAAAAAAAAAAAAAAAAAAAAGAAAAAAGAAAAAAAGAAAGAAAAGAAAAGAAAAACACAAAGCTCCTTTTGATCTGAGTCTATACATTTTCCAAAGTTCCATGACTTCATAGAACACAAATCTTCAGAGATCCAACGGATTGGGCAGAAACTGTGTGTGCGTGAAACACTAAACAAACAAAATGTTATTTGGCTGCATTCACCAAACTGAAATTGTCATCTCTGCAGTCTCCGTGCGTTTTTAAAGTTTCTTCTTGGTTGCCAAGGTAAATTAGCAAATGGGCTGGTTCGTAGGGTCCTTAAGGCTGAGACAAGGAATGTAATCTATCCTTCAAAAGGTTGCGTGTTAGCTGACTCCCATCACAGAAAATGTGTTTTCAGGTCACATCAGTAAAAAAATATTAGAAGGGTTCATTGGGTGTAGTTTCAAGGTACACTCAAGGGCAGGGTGCAGGTGCTAAAAGAAATGACTCTCTTGAGAGCTCACTATGTTTCCAGGCCTGCCCTCAGGCTGGTGGCAGTTCTGTTGCCCCAGTTCCCTGAGAAAGTACAAGTGTGTGCCAACACATCCAGCTAAGTACTAGTGTTCTGGTACACAGAGCACAAACAACTAAGCCAATTCCTTAGTTATTGTTGAATTAATTTGTTTCATCTATTGCAAAGTTGGAAACTATATTGTACAGAAATTAATGAATGAGGTATTATTTTAGTTGAATAATGGTTTCTAGAAGTTGATACATAAAATTGTACAAAGTTGTGAATTACAACGTGATGGTTTAATGTATTTGTTGTGTAATAATTTATATGTTGTATAATGAGGTACAATGTAGTGTTTCAATATGTTTGTATATGGTACATATTGTGTAATGTTAAAATTGGCATATCCATCACCTCAGACTTTAATCACTTCTCTGTGGTAACAATATTTAAAATCTCTCCCAATTTTAAAAAATACACTATACATTACTGTAAAACACAACTGCTTGAGTAAAAAGCAGAAAACTACAACTCATACTCTAGATAGAAGGCTTTTGTCTGAGTGATTGTTGGTTAAAATTCTTTTTCTTATTTTTGGGTTTTCTTTTCACTTTGTTGGTGATTTCCTTTGCTCTGCAGAAACTTTGCAGTAAGATTAGATGCCAGTTGTGGATTCTTTGAAGTATTCCCCGTGCAGTTTGGCTTTTGCTCATGAACTGTCTTTCTACCCTATGTCTTCAAGATTTCTCTTGTTTGGGCAATAACCTGGGTAATATCTGTGCTTTTCTGTTGTACCTCTATATATGCACCATCTCCTGGCATTGCCACATGGTCATCTGCCAGCTATTGAGGGAGCACAGATATTGCTGAGGAAAGAGACTGATTACAATGTCCTCATCATTAAAAGTTGAGTCAGTGAGTGTAGGTGACAATTATAGGGTTGCATAAAAAGAAGCACTGTTTACTCGTAAAGGTCACTCATGGGATTCTTGGGCGCCCCAGGTTTTAGTCTCCTGACATCTTTGAAACTAAGTGCAGCTGAATAACTATTTGAAACATTATCTATCTTTTGTTAATTGGTCGTGACTATCAAGTAACGGCAGCTAAGACATATTAATCAATATTTAGTTTCCTCAAGAAATTTCTCCCTTTTCCTGTAGAGCCCTTTCTAATTATGACTATGAGAACTGAAAAACTTCTGGATGGTCCTAATGTGTTGTAAAAATCTACATTTCTTTGTGTCACACTCAGTATTTCTCTATCATTTTGTCACATGAATTTCAAATGGTTTCATTCTTGGTTATCTATGGTGATTGAGTGTGCAACCTGATTTCCTAATGCTGAAAAATATTTAGAGCCCAGATTTTATATTACAGATCTCTACTGAGTTTCAGAATATTATAAACACAGAAAGTCTCTCTCTATGTATATGTATACATATATACACACACTATATGTAACATATACTATTTGACTCAGAAATGACAACACTCTGGAGTGCAGATAAGGAAGGCATCACAATCACTGTCAGATCCAGTGTACTTTCTAGACACAATCCATGCTAGCAAAATAGTAAAGTTATGCCTAATCGCTCAACCTACAAATGTGCTGGGCTCTGTGAATTTCTATGGAAAATAATTTAATCTCCTCCCTGAAAATGTTTGCCAACAGAACTGACTGATACAGAAAAATGGTGCTGTGCTTCTCATTTTTGATTTACAAATAATGTGTGGATTTAATTGCCTAGCAAAAACCAAAACATTCACAAAACCTGAGTTGTAAGAAAGTCTGAAAATACTATACTTCAGAGTTCCTGATTCCGTTTTGAAATCAACTCTCTCAAAGGGCTTGAACCAAGGTAAAAATTTGCAAAGATTGCTAAAATTTCAGAAGTCTCATTAAGTTTCCTTTGATAACTAATGCAACTTACATTGTGATATCACTTTTTTGTCTAGCTGCTGTGTTACCATCATCAGCTTATAACTCAGCCTTTAATTTCCACCTTATGTTAAAAAGATATTTGTGAGTTAACCTCCTTTCAGCTATATATTACATTTTTAAAAAATTTTAGGCAATGTTTGCATGGGAAAATAGCAGTGAGCATGTCTTCCAAATTAATGTGCTCTTCTATTGGAAAACCAAAGTTCCTTTACATTTCAATGATTTTTTAAAACTATTTTTAGTTTCCTCAATTTCTTTCTTTTAGTATAGGGACTACAGGGCCTCACTTTGTAGACTGGATTTGTAGTGATCCTCCTATTTTTAGCATCCCAAGTGCTGGGATTATTATAAGCTTGTGCCACCTAGGCCACTATCAATTGCCATCTCAGCACACCCTTGGGGGCAGGACCTACATGGCTCCCTGGTGTTTGAACCCTGGCTACTGCACTCTGCCTAAGCAGGTGCTTTAGCCTGCTGAGCTATCTGGTCACCCTGGTTGGAGGTTTGAGTCTGTTGTGCAATAATACTTCTTCAATTTTGGAGGAATAACAAGTTGCTGCTGTTTGATCTAGGCTCTGTTTGGTGCTTTGCCACAGTATTTTTGGTGATGCTTTGTCAATCTCAGTCTTATTATATGAGGAAGAACAATGGTTTAGATAACGTGACTTTTTGTTAAAGTGCTACCATCAGTGAGGACAATGGCATTAAACACAGATTAGAAAGTGTTAAACTAAGTTAACTGTTAATTTGCCACTGGTAGCAGTATAAACACAATCTAAATCAAACTATAAAGTTGTTTGCAGTGTAAAAGACCTTACTATGTCAACTTTTCCTTAGGGGTTAAAATTTGAAATGAGTTTGTGAGAAAATAGAGAAGTCGAAAAAGAGGAAATGAGCCAAAGTAAGGCTAGAGGACCAAAGAGGGTCATGCTAACCGTGGGAAATGTTTTAGAAGACTGAGGGAAAGACATAAGGAAGAGATGAATGGGACAGAATGGAATGGAATGGATCAAAATGGAACAGAGCAGAACTGAGTGACACAGAACCACAAACACAGAGGTTAGAAGCCATATTCACACTCATAGAAAAGCAAGATTACAAATGAAGGAGAAAGACACAGACACATACACACACACAGAAAATCAATATCAAAACACAACAAAAGCAAATGACAGAAACAGAGATAAAGAGAGTGAGAGAGACAGAAAGAGATACAAAGAAAGAGACAGAGGGAGAGAGACTAAACATCCACTTTATAACTAACGGTGAGATTTCTAGGTTCTCTAATGTTTTTCAGATATTTTAACTTCAAAAAATAGCTTTTTAAAAATATTATGGCCAGCTCAGCCAGCCCTGAGAGTAGGGCTGGCACAGCATGTGGTACTGGAGATCCAACTGTGGTCCCTGTGGTTGCCTAAGCTTGCCTAAGCAGGTGCTTTAGACCACTGAGCCATCTCACTAGCCCCCTCCAAAAAAATAGTTTTTTTAAAAAAAAAACATTATTAGGGCTGGATAGATAGTGCAGTAGAATAAGAGCTTACCTGGCAAATGCCAAAACCTGAGTTCAATCCCCGGTCAAACAACAACAAAAAAATATTGAATTTAGTTTCTCTTTCATTTATTCTATTACTTCTCAAGCATTTTTTAAACTTAATTTTATTTTTTTTGTTTAAATTTAACAATGGTTATATTACATATTTTCATCATCAGATCTGTTTAGATTAGTAGATATAGGTATATAAGATTGATCAAACATTAAGCATTCACACATTCAATCAACATTACTTTTTTTTTATTTCCCCTTTCTTTTTTTTAAAAGTTGACATATTGCATATTGTCCTCACAATAGTTCTACAGAGTACATTGTGTGGGCATGATCCACCTCCCTATTGATGTTGCTAAGAAGAAAAAAAAAGAAGAAAGGGAAAGAAGATTCTTCTCTTTGTACTCAGAGGAAGCAGATGCATACATAGTCAAATGCTCTGCAATTGCAGTGGGCCACCAGTGTCAAGCATTTTAATGATATCTAAATTCAAATTTTAAGGTTTCATGGTTTCCCTTCTAATTTTATTTATATCAACTTAATTTTTATTTTTATTTATTTATTTATTTATTTATTTATTTTTTGTCTTTTTGAGACAGGGTCTCGCTATGCAGTTGAGGCTGGTCCTGCGCTCACTTTTGTAGCCCAGGCTGGTCTCGAACTCGCACTGATCCTCCTGCCTCAGCCTCCCGAGTGCTGGGATTACAGGCGTGAGCCACCACACCCGGCTATCAAATTAATTTTTAAATTAATATTTTACTGTTGTGCCTTATTTAATAAAATTACGAGTAAGCATTTTAATTTTCTGTAGATTATAAAGAATCATCATGTAAACCTTTTATAAATATGATGTAAGAAATTGTGTGAAATATGAAATTGTATCTCTGCATTTTCATTGTTTTTCATTTTGCTATATTAATGGTGTATATAATTTTGCACTACTCTAGTATGCAAAAATTACCTTTGTGCAATTACCACTATTTTCATGTATTTAGACAATATGTAAAATCTCTTTATTTTAAAGTTCAGATCTTCAGTTATCTCATAGGGTATAACAGTACTTGGATCCCAGTATACTCTGCATCCACTAATCATTTCTGATTTGAGTCACTAGCACATAATGTCCTCTTGAGGGTGACTGCTCAAGTGTCAGTTTCTTCCATGGTTAAGTTTGAATATATGACTTAGACAAAGTAATTGATAACAGATATTTCATAGAAGATTCTGGATAGGTTCCTGACTATGTACAGAAATCACTACCACATGTTTTCATATGTATTTCACTTATTATTCTCATGCTTCACTGTACTTAAGAAGGCCAAATTTAAAATTTTCAATCATGTATCTGACCATGGATATTCAAATTTATACCTACTTTGTCAGAGATAAAGCATTTTTACCTTCTTTCAATTGTCAGTATAACACTTCAAAGAATTTCATAGAATTCTGATAAATTACAAAGATTTAGAATAAGCAACTCCGCTAGATTTATCATAGCTATATATGTATATATATATATATATGTATATATATATATATATATATATATTAAAGCTATCATCTTTGAATACTCTCATAAAAACAGAGTTCATCTAACATTTAATGAGCATATCAAATATTAGGTAAATCCTTTCTTGTGGGTTGTATACCATGTATTGTAAAACCTTTTTGCTCAGCAGTGAACTTTCAGAATGTGAGTGGATCAAGTTTGATCTCTTGCAGGGCAGGAACAGCATGCTCGTGATTGAACCCCAGCTGCTGTGCTCTGCCTGAGCAGGTGCTTTAGTCGACTGAGCTATCTGGCTGGTACTCAACAGTGAAATTTCTGATGTGTTTCAAACATTCAAACATTATAGAATTTTCAAGAGACTGAGCCAATCCCTCCTTTCTCCCAGCAGGTGCATGGTCGCCTGTCTCGGTTTTTTAGAGTCACAGGGTGACTTCTTAAGTCCAGTGACCCCAAGCCTGGAAGGGAATAAACATCTAATTAATTTGTGAATGAGATAGATTAACTTAATTTGTCCTTGAAGAGAATAAACTGCTTGAGTTTGTAAATCAGATTGACCTTAATAGTAAGTTTGAGACAACTACAAATCTCTATACCCTCTGGATGAAATCAAAGTGGAATAATCTGATATTTGCACAAAAGCAATGACAAGCCTTCTGTTTTTCCAAAAACATCCTTGAGAACTAGGATTTTCAGTAGTGACAGTGGTGAAAATTAGATTATGGTATAAACAGGACATACACAATTCTATGTGGTTATCACGGTCTCTTGTCACATCCAGAGGAACCATCCAGTTGCAGGAAAACAAGCTTGGTGCACCTTTGATTCATGGTGAGTTGTATAATTTTTTCATTGTGTTGTCACTTAATAATGACAGGATAAAATGCATAATAGATGTAAGGTGCTTGAATCATCCTGAAAGTTTAACCCTCTGGGACTGCGGAGAAAAACTGTCTTTCAAAACACCAACCCTAAGTAAAGGAATTTGGGGTTGTAGTGTTTTAATCCCTTTGTTAGCTCACGGCTGAATATCCTTTTACAATTTTAGCCTGGTTGGGGTAGGTCACTCAGGAAACCCCAGTGGAGGTTATCTATCCATGTCTCTTCCCACTTTTTATGCTTCTTGGCTTCCAGTGGTTGAGTGACTTTCCTGCCACTGTTTCTTCCACGCCATTTCTAACTTAGCTGCACCAAACTATGGACCAAAACTTCTGAAATCATAAGCCCATATAAAGCATTGGCTGTGTAAGGTATGTGCCTCAGGTGTTTTGTTACAGCAACAGATGAGCTGATCAGTGCATGTTACTACTTCTGTCCTCACTGCCTGTGCTTTGGTGACATCTTGTTTCTCTTGCCATGATGGCCTCTTAATTTCTTACACAATAGTATGCTGAACTTAAGTTTCAATAATATAACATATTATTATATTCCAATTTAATTGAAATATAAACTTTTGGAAAATGAGTTTCAGATCATTTCCTAATTAAATTTAAATTCATCATATTTTAAGTACAAATATTATCGTTAGATATAAAAGTGCTTTTACCATGTTTAAAATGAGATTTTGATCAGAATAGCAGTGCATTTTACTCCAAAGACCCTGAGACCCTCATGTGGTAACACAGAGAGGGTCTGTCTCAAAATTATAAAGAGGATGGGGCTGAAATATAGCTCAGTACAAGCTCAATCCCATGTACTTACAAGCAAACAAATAAATAAATTTTAAATCAAGAATATGTACTTAGGTAAGTTTAAAAGGAATAATTTTGATGAGTCAGCATGATTACATTTTCAAACCCCTGATTTAGGTTATCTTTAATTTGTAAATGGCCTATTAGTATTTATACAGAATCTCTTCCAAATGAGATAAATAAAAGTAATCGGATCCAGGAATATGGCTTAGGTGCATAATCACCTGTATAGCAAGTGTAGGTTCTTGAGTTCTATTCCCAGAACCCACTCAGCAAAACTAAAAGAAAGAAAGAAGAAAAAAAAAAGAAAGAAAAGAAAGGGAATGCTCAACACAAAATCAATTTAAGTATTTTATTTTAATGGGCAAAATTTGCTTGGTATTTTTTCAGGTTTTCTAGAGTCATAGATAAAATTATTTGCAGTTGTTTTACTTAATAAAATTAAACATGTCTTGATTTCTGATCCTTTTCATCAGTTTCTCTCTCTCTTTCTCTCTCTCTCTCTCTCTCTCTCTCTCTCTCTCTCTCTCTCTTTGTCTGTCTCTCTGTCAGTTACATTATGGATTTTAAAACCACTGTTCATTGTGTTGCTATGGCTCAATCTTTTGTCAATAAAAGTTTCAATTTGTAATGAAAAAGGCTCCTGGAACTCCTGTGGGCCTTCTTGGTAAGTACTAATGTACTAATGAATATGTACAAGTGATTTATTAAATTCAGTAGTGTTCATTTATTGTTGAGTTTTTGAAACATAATTGCATAAGAGATTCCTACAGTGCATTGGACTTAAAGACTAAAATTTATACTTATTTTTGTACTCATTCCTATATTAAAATTTATACCTGCTTTTATTAAATACAAACTGGGAAACTGTTCAATATTTGAAATGTATTGTATTTTAATGGAATTATAATTCACTTAATTCATTTGAATGTATACATATGTATTCAAATCCATGGAAATGTGCAATTTCTAACCAATTTAAAGTTTTAATATCCACCCACATTATATTAAGTTACTGGGAGATTAAAGCAAGACACCAGGGGTGCAACATGGTATAGTTGTAAAATGTACAGATTTACTGAAGCCAACAGTGTAAAGGCACCTGCCTTCTGCCATATTGGCTTGTTTGATTTAATAAATCATAAGAACATAATTTCTCAAACATTGTGGTCAAAGAATAATGATTTCATTTCTTTTTTTCTTTTTTTGCAGGAGTGCAAAAAAAACCTTGCACTAGCTAGGCAGGCACTTGTGCCCCTGAGCTATCTCCTTGGCCCCAATGATTTCATTTATAAAAGTAAAAAAAATAAGGAAAATGATTTAACTGTTATGTGTGATAAATCAAGATCTACTTATTTCAAAACATTTTCTTTCCATGTATATATTTTCAATTTTTATTTATTCATTTAATTTTTAATGTATTTGATAGAGTGTCTCACTCTGCAGCTTGGAGTCATAGTGATCCCCCGTTCTCAGTTTCCCTAGTGCTGCGATTACAGGCTTGAGCCATGATTTCCTGACTCTCTAGCTCAGGGCACCCAGGTGTGGGGCCAGCCTGGCATGTGGTGCCTGGGATTGAACCCCAGCCCCTATGCTTGCCTAAGCAGGCATTTATTCCATTGAGCTATATTGCTGGCCCTTCTATGTATATATTCTTCAGAGCTAAGGTTTGGCCTAAATTGAAACCTACTACATATAAAAATTTAACAAAATGATCTTCAAGATATCAGTGAACACAAGAATATTCTCTTTTTATAAGGGAATAGGATCGAGAGATGGGAGAGGAAGAAGGGATAAAAAAATTGGATATGTTGAGTACCTGTACCAACTTCCACCAAAGAATAGTGAATATTATGGTCTACACATTTGTACTAATAATCTAATATTTTAAAGATAGGATTATTATTAGTTTTTGTGCATAGTTTTACCTATTTTAAATCATAATGAGACAGAAAGTTAACTAAAACATCATTTAATCAAATTAAAGTAAAATAAAGACATGAGACACAATCACCACTAGGCATAGCCCAGTATCCATGTGAGCAAAGCATACGGTGTATTATGAAAAATAATGTAAAGAATTGAAAGATCAGAAATGTTTGGAAATTACTAAGCCAGCTTTCTTGAGTAGTTAAGGCTATGCAGAATTTAAAATGCACATGGGATGCACGGTCCCTGGGAGAAGAGAAGGCATTAATCCAGACAGTGTTAACAAGAACAACATAATAACAGTGGCGATGACATTGACACAGTAATGTCAGCCTATGCAAATGTACACGATATAAATATTGTACTGAAATATTATGATGAACAACTGAACAATGAATCTGAGATATTCGTTCAAAGTCCATAGAAAGAAGCCTGAACTGATATGGGTGGGTAAACAGAAAGCCATAGGCAAACACTGCATAAGAAAGATTATATTGGTAGCTCTTGTCTGTTAGCGATAGATAATATACATATTAAAAAAATTGCTGTTACATTTGGAGATAAGTAGAATATAACCTGATTTTTTTCAAAAGAGGCCTGGAAAAAAGTATAACAGTTGAGAGACATTATGAATAGAGTCAAACTACACAAAAGTACAATCTATTATAAAATAATAGATTTAGATCAACATAGTTCACTTCAGGAGAAGCAACTCTAGGTTGCAGGTTCTTTTTCATATATAATGTACTTACTACAGGGTCTCACTACACTGATTGGACTTGTAGCGATCCTCCTGTTTTCAGTCTCCCAAACCCTTGGATTACAGGCACACACCACCATGCCCAATCTCAGTTGCCATCTCAGGGCACCCCAGAGTCGGGGCCAGCATGACTCACCAGGGGTCAAACACAGTCCTTGCAGCTGTTTAAGCAGGTGTTTTAGTCTGTTGAACTATCCAGCTGGCCCTATACGTTAGGCTGCATTTTCATTACCTAATTTTAATAATTTCTACAGACACTCTTTTGGACCATGGTTAATTTAATAACATATTGCCAACTTTGTGAGTGTTCTCATTTTTATTTTTCCTACTCAGTTTCTAGTTTCTCTCTACTCTGATATCTGAGTATATGTAATTAAAACTCTTATGAAGTTGTGGCCTATTTTGTTAATAGTTCCACGTGCAAAGGAAAATGACATATTCATTTCCCAGTACTGTTTGTGTGTGTGTATATATGTACGAATTAAAGTTTGTTAATCATGTTTAACTCCTTTTTATTTTTTTTAAACTTTATTTATTTACTTATTTGGAATAGGGTCTTGCTACAAAGCTTGGACTCTTAGTGGTCCTCCTGTCTCATCTTCCTGAGAGCTGGGATTATAGGTGTGCACCACTACATCTGGTTCAGGAACCTACACAGTGTGCTTGGGGTTACAGGTCCTGCACGACATGCAGTATGGGGGATCAAACCCAGGTCCTTGTGCTTGCGAGGGAAGTACTTACACAGCTGAACTATATTTTAGCCTCATGTTTAACTCTTGCGAATCTTAAAATTCTGATGTTCTCTTACTCTTTAGGTTCTTTAGAGAAGTACTGCAAACATCTGTCGATTATTGGGTATATATTCATCTTTTCCTTACTGTTATTTTTACTGGAGATATTTTAAGTATGTACTTAACTGTACATGTATTGAAAGTATCTGTCAATTATTGAATATGTATTCATCTTTTACTTACTGTTATTATTACTGGACATATTTCATGTATGAGCTTAGATGCATAGTTTTCTCTGTTTTCTTTTTCTGTGAATTTTCTTTTGATATTTGCACATATTTACATTTAAAATATATATTCTGATGAGCAACATTTATGATGATATCAATACTTATTATACTGTTATTAATATAGTAAGTATAGTACAGTAATAGTAACAATACTTATTTTAGGTTTCTGGGCAAGATCACTGACTGTGGAATTTTCCACTGTGTGGCAATACTTCTTTAGTAAATTAAGATATGATTTATAACTTTTCTAAACACTATTAGTACAAACGTTTCTTCTCATTGAACTAAGAGAAAGTAGTTGTATGTGTAATATTCTAATAGTCCATAGTAGTAGTGGGTTATCAGCAGAACTGGCAGTGTCAGAAGCTGTTGACTTCACCTTTTTGTAGTTCAGCACGTCAGTATGATGCTCTGAACAACTACTATGCTATGAAAACAATATTTACTGTAGTAATTATCGTGGCTATCCTACTAACCTGTTTTGAAACTGCCACATTGTTATTTCCTTCTCAATAAAACTAATAAAATTTTAAAAGTAAAAAATAGATGAATAAATGAAATACAAGAAAAAAAGATATGGTTGAAATAAGAGCTAAATAAAGGAGACATTAATTCCCAATCTGGATAATGTTAGCTTCAGTTACCATGATCTTTACCATGACACATCCAACTCTTCTCTCTTATATTGTGAAATGACAGCTATTTTCCACCCAATTATTCTCTAAACAAATAATATTGAGCTTTTTATACATCTAACTATTTCTCTTTGTGTGTATATGTGTGTGTACCTATGCATGTACACGCATACACACATAGACATCCCAACTTTTTTTGTAACACATGTCTATTAAAATTTGTATCTTTTATACCTATCTTGTTTAATACAACAAAGAAGTAGAGCTTAGGCTCATATATTCCTAAAATCTACTTAGAATTTTACTTTATAGCATGTACATGGTATGATGAAAAGTGTAATGCATCTTTAAATAAAAAAATAGTACAGTGATAGATCCATCACTATTACTCCCTCAGAATAGTTCCTCTTCCAGCAAACACATGTATCCCATAATTCTTGCCCTTTCTTTTCCGCAGTTCTGGAAATCATCTTTTACATTTGCTTTTGTTTGTGTTGTGGCTGATTTTGTGCCTTGAGTCAATCCAGAATGTTTTACTTTCATAGCACTTTGACTTTGGTTAAGAATCAAGATTTCCTTGCGGCCAGATCTGCTGTACAAGATAGATGACAACACATTGTGATTTTTTTTAACAGAAGATGATCAAATGTTTGATCACTGAATAATAATTCATCAAGAATGATGAACATAAATTATAAAAACATTTTACAGTAAAAATATTGTCATTAATCTTCCTAAAATGTTCAAATTACTTTCCCCATCTTAAACACAATAATTCTATTTTTATGGCAATGTCCCTTTACTACTTTACCATAAGAAGTGTTTCTCTGGTCATCTCATAACAGAGTACTACAATTTATAAAATAATTTAATAGGAAATATAGCCTTATTCATCAAAATTCATGTTTTTGTTTAAATCTTTGGAGTTTTTGTGTAAATCTTACAGACATAGCGAAATATAATAGTATTTTCTTTTGAATTATTTATTGGGAAAAGGTAAAATTTCAGGAGACCACATGAATACCCATCATAAAGCAAAGAATTACTACATCAAAGCTCACTGCAAAAAAAAAAAAAAAAAAAAAGTCTTTGCATATTAGGTAACTATATTACCATAGCAATATCAAATAGGTAAAAATTCATACATAAATGGTATGTCCCTGGTGGAATGCAACCCTAAATGCATTGTAATCTCATAGTTAACAATTGCTCCCTTTGTTTTATTATTTCAGTTTATACAACTGATATAAAAATGCGTGCAGTAACTCAAAGTACAAGATATAGACATTTTTGTAAGCAAGAGAGAATAAATAAAAATGCAAAAGTATTTTAGGCAATTAGATGCAATAGGTTTAGTTTATAAAAAGGAAAATTATCATAAAGATAATACTCTAAAAAGTATAAAGCCTAAAAAATATCTTTCTACCTTCTTACGTGTAGTATCTGCATACTATAGACTATGTCTTCTATTTGATTGTATTTTAATATTCTATTTTCTCGATTCATGATAAAAATAAGTATGTTTTTCATATTTGTATAAATGGTTTTATTTCTCCATTAAAAACAAAAAAATCATATTGGCAAAAGCTAAAATTGTATATCAAAATTTAACACATATGTCATACTTTTCTAACCATAAAATGTAATCCCAGAATAGGCTGAAACTAGAAATTAGTAAATTTGTATTTTATTTACTTAAGCAACTAGTTAATTTAGTTCAAATGTTGAGATACTCAGAACTATTTCATTATAGAATAGAAGAAAATGTAAGAATATAAGAATATTAACTTATGTAAGAATACTGACTTGACTTGATCTTGCTTATATATATTTTTAAAGTCATTTTCACCAGGTCAGCAGGTCAGCAGTTAGGAAACAACTGAAAGAGAACAAACATTTACACTCTTGACCTGTTACTTAGGTCAAAGCTTGAATCATATTTTCTTATAAGTCAGCCAATGACACAGAGGTCACTTCTACTGAAAAGTGGTGGCCTTTCACTTAGGATCTGGCACACTCAGTGGGTAACTAAGAGCTGAACAAGCTTGACCCTTGGGTATAGATTGGTGGTCTAAACACCTCTCTTCCAAGCACAAAGACCCAGGTTTGATCACTGGTGTTACATGACTTGCTGGCCCTGGGACACCCACTGGGTATGCCACATTTTCCCGAAACTGGGTGTGGTGTTGCATGCCTGTAATCCCAGCACTAGAGAGTTTGATGTAGGTGGATCACTATGAGACCTAGATGTGTAGTGGGATCCTGTACCAAATAAATAATTTCTTTTTTTTAAAGTTTGACCTTCATTTTGCATTCATCTCATTTTTACCTGAAAATGTGGTTCAAAGTCTTGCCCAGCTCTGCATATTGACATCAAAATTATCTGTTCAAGTGCTCTCAATAACCTGTCTCACCCTCCTTCAAATTGAGAACAAGATTACAAGGACATTTAACTGCAGAGAGCTGCCTAGAAGCCTCCAAAGACTGCCCTGAACTTACAGTCTCCTTCTACTCTAGTGGAGCCTTCCTATTGTTGAGACTTCCCCAGACAGAAACCATCTTCTTAAGGCGGGTGTGTTAACCCTGAAGAATTAAGTACTCCACCGCAGTCATCTCTCAAATACAGAAATGAGGTGATCAACCAAGTGTAGCCCATCTCATGCCTTCTGTATAAGCTGAGCGCATTCATGGGACATTCTTTATTAATGGGCAGTCTGATCAGATCCATCAAAACTATGTCCCTTTCAGCTCTTCAAGTTGAAGTTATATTCCATTTTTTTTCTTTTCTAACTCTTTTCTAACTTCTTTTCTAACTTTTAAATATGGATAGATCCATCAATAATGTTCTTTAACCACAATGAAGAATCTGTCCAGAATGAGTTGAGCTGTCCACATTTTTGTTAAGTAAACCTACTCAAACCTCACTTTGTCACAGCAATGATGCCTAGTTTGAAATGATCAGCTATTCTTACTGTTTTCAATTGTGGGACAAATGTATCTCCATATTTTCTTATATCTTTTGTGTGTGTGTGTGACTGCATCATTTTCTTTGTTATGCAAAATGGCAAATGAAAAGATAAATTTTCTATACAAATTATTGTTTACCAGTATATGCTTTATGATTGATATCTGTACAATTTACTTGATGAATAAGTATTAATTTGACAGATATCACACCTACATACTATAACTTAGCTAAAAAAGTAAAGTGATGGAAAATTACATGTAACAAAAAGCATCCAAAGAACAAATAAGCTCTTTTACTCCCTCCTGATAATGCTCACCTGATACACATTCTTTATTGTAACTTTGTCAAATAATTTTGTGGCTATCTTTGTATATGCAAAAATATGAATATATACTTTTATATACTCTTTCAATTGCTGTTATGCATAAATTCTTGAACTACTTCATTTTTTTCAATTTAGTAATATATTAAATTATCCTACAGTAAAGTGTTTTTTTTTTTTTTTTTTTTTTTTTTTGTGGGACTGGGGTTTCAACTCACAACCTTGCCGTTTCCACACAGCTACTTGTGCCACAGAGCTCTCTCCCCAGCCCTCTTACAGTAAAGTTTTTTACCACATTTTTTAAATTACTATTTAGGTTGCTCCTGAAACCTAATGCTGAAGTAATTAAAACTCGTATATTTGTGACAGTATTTGTTACTACATCCTAAATTCTAAAATTTGAATGGTTGTTACATTTTATATTTAGCAGATGGTTCTAAATTGCCACCCACAGAAATTTATCTCTTTGTCTAAACCCAGCTATGTATAAGCATGTATGTGACATGCTGATATTCTTAATGCTACAAGTAATTATCTTACCTCAAAATCTATCTGAGGAGCCAGCGAGATAGCTCAGTGGTCTAAAGCACCTGCTTAGGCAAGTTTAGGCAACTGCAAGGACTGTGATTTGATCCCTGGCCCAGCCCCACCCCCAGAGCAGGCTGAGCCAGCCATGAGATTAAAAAAATAAAAAAAAAAAAGAAAAGATCATCTGGGATACTGCAATGGAATTCAATTCTTATGCTAACCATTTGGAATTCTTACTTGGTATAAATTCTCGGTATCAATTCACATTACCATAAACACTAGAGGTCTACCAATTTTCTAGAACATTTCACAGAACCCAAGAAAGCAATACACTAAAGGTTAGGATTTTTACTGAAAAGAGCACCTGTAAGGCAATGTAGGGCTAGAAGTTCTGGATTCTTAGCCTTTCAGTGTTCTGTCCTAGCAGCATTAGTTTACAACACGCACCTGGTACTTTAATGTGTTTTAAGAACAAAGAGATGCACTGAGCTTGCAGTCTCATGGTTCAGAAGTTTCGTGATGTAAGCATGGCTGATTAAAAGATGGGTCACATGACTGACTTCCATCACGAAGTCTTTACTGCTATTTCAGATCAGGCAGCTAGGATGGAGACCTTCTACCCATGTGCTTAGGCTTGCTTAGTCTGTGTCCTGAAAGTATTTGAGGGCCACCGGAAGTAACTTCAGTAAAGCAACACCTTGCTTTCATTTAGCAAATTTCAAGAAAGCAAATATATGTTTTTACTTAACACAAGGAAATGGAACAGAGACCCATTTATTTATTACTATACAATCATAATTTAACACTGGAGGTAATCTGATCAAGTACCATTGTTCTTATTGTTTAACTTATTATTAATGAAGTTGAGTATATTTCTGTACTTAAGAGCCATTTTATGTTCTTATTTCCTTTTTATATTTCTGGGTTCTCCCAGGGATTTTTAATTCATTTTTCATTATAAAAAATGGATTCGTGTGTGTCTGTGAAGTAGAGAAGTTTCATCAGGTTTTCTAATGATTTGATAATCAACTCTTGGGAAATAAATTAAAAGTTGACAAGAGATAGATTAACAAGAGAAAAAACAAATGAACTTACCTGTTTACAAGAGTGAAATGTCACACAAACAGCAAAACTCAAAAAGAGGAAGATTATTAAGGTGGAGAAGGAACTAAAGGACTTGGCATTATAAGATGGAGAGTAAATTATTTTTAGTGAAAAAGAGTGAAGAACAGTGATTTGGGACAGAGTTTAGCTGGGCACTGAGTGTGCTGTCAGCTCTAATCTTTGTGTAAGCTAACCTTCTGAAGAATTGAATCTTCATCTTCTGAAGATGGACAGACAAACTTCAGAGGAAGCCTTTTTATGCTTCAGAATAAAGAGCAGAACCTGCGTCCATCTCCGAACTCATCAATGGTCCGAGCTCCAACTGCACCCATCATCCCTCCTGGGCCACAGGACAACCAGATAAGAACTCTCTGAGCCCACTTTCGTCCTACAACTTGACAATCCTGAAAACCGTCTCCACCCACAGTCCCACATGGCCACCCATCATCCCAAACCACAGGGCATTGTGGCAACCAGCCACCTGAGCTTCAACTTGCAGCCAGGCATGTCTACAGGGGAACAAGCTTGGTGGATCCAGACCCAAATTTTTATAAGCGCTAACTGCATAGTGTCACCAAAGTGCAGAGATAACTGCTGTAAAAAATGAGAAAGACAAGGAGCAAGATCCAATTTCCTGTCCTGAGTCCACCAAAAACAGATACAGGAGACACTACCATGAAAGAAAATGGAACTCATGCAGGCAAAATCTCTGAATTGGTAGCATCTGAGGCAGACAGACAAGTATAGAAATATGCAGGGCAACTCAAATCAAAGACAAAATCTGAAGTAAAAAAAAAAACAAGAAATGTATGAATTAATAGACTCTGAAGTGGAAAAACAACAGCAGAAATGTATAGAGGAAACCAGAGAAGAAATAACATATGAAGTTGAAAAACACATCTCTAAAGTAGGGGAAATTTACAGAAAGGTAGAGAGGAGAACAGAACAGAAATAATATCTTAACTAGAGAAAAAAAGGATAACAATAATGAGAGACTTCAGTACTACCAAAGAACACATTGCTAAAAGATAAGAAGGGAATAGAAGAATGATACATTCCCTGATTGAGGAAGATAGGAAAGAAATAGATTTCATGAAACAGTTTCAAAGAGATATAAAGAGAAATAAAATCTCAATAACAAGCTGGCAAAACCCTATGGACAAAAGTGAAGATAGAGTCTCACATCTTGAAAACACAGTCACAGCTAGTGAAAAGGTAAGAAAGTATCTCATAAAAACAACTAGGATGCAGGAAAAAATAATTCAACATCTGAAAGATGAAGAAAAAATGAACAACGTGAGATTAATAGGAATCAACGAAAAAGAAGGAGTTCACATAAATGATATAAAAAGAATATGGGCAGAAGTAATAGCAGAAAACTTCCCAAATATGAGAAAACAATTGGACATTCAGGTAACTGAAGCCTACAGAACTCCAAATAACATCAACCCAACTAAAAACACGCCAAGACATATAATAGTCAAGATACCAGAAATCCAGCTGAAGAATAATATACTAAATGCTGCTAGAGAAAGAAACAGATCACTTTTAAAGAAAAACCCATCAGCATAATGGCAAATTTCCCTTCACAAACCATGAAGTCAAGAAGAGCATGCAGCAGAGTGCTTCAAGTCCTCCATAAAAACAAATTCCAACCTA